>JAOWBL010000865.1:0-16581 GCA_028564865.1 Zenarchopterus dispar | reverse complement strand
GTTCTGGACATTAAGATCAAACAGGTCCAATCCAGGAGAAAGAGCTTTTCACCTGGAAACGCTCCTTACCAAACCATACTGGTCTTGTTGTGGACTCTAGCTGGACTTTCCTCCGTGTTCCACCAGCAATGTTCGTGCAACATTCCTGTAATATTCCAGCAAAGTTCCAGCAATGCTCCACCTTCTTTCTAAAACTGTTCTGGCAATGTTCCCGTAAATGTTCCAACAACTTTCCTGCAATGTTCCTACAGATTTTCACAATTATAAAAAACGACAGTAAACTGCTTTGATTGACGTGGTTTTGCTCTCTAATGAATGTTTCCGCTCCTCACCATCTGCAAACAGAGCCGGGGCGGATTAACACCCGGAATCAGCCTTTTATTGGACTGTCAGTTGGCGCGTTGCTGGTTTAGTTGTGGCTTAACACGTTTTAACACGCTCTAAACTGCAACATTTCCTGTAATATCTGGAATCTGAAGTTTAACACGATTTCACCCCCAGCTCAGGTTTGACTCATTCACACTCGAACTGTTTTAAACCAGAGATACGCTCGTAACAGAGGTAGCATCTGATCGGTCCTTTCACCGACTCCTGAACCTCAAACTCTGAGTCAAAAACTAACCTGGGCTTTGTTCAGTTTTCTTCTTTTGTTGCCGTTTTATGATTTACGAGCTACTTTATGAAAACCAGGAATTAAAACTACCTGGAAGACGTAATGACTTGTGGGAATCAAATTGACTTTAACTTTTATCACTGAGTGAGAAGTTGTCTGTAAAACACTCCAGCCAGACCTCCCACTGCTTAGAAGGATACGCCGAGTGGCCCAAGATAAATAAATACAGAATCAGTTCATTCATTTGCAGTTAAACAGTTTTTTTGTTGCACCTGAACCGCTTTTCTGGACCTGTATGTGGCGAGAAACAAGCCTCGCCGCTCCACCTGTGACCCTTTAAGTCTCACTTTTTTATTGTTGACTGCCACGACCGGCTGAAAATGTCAAATACGTTGAGGGCATTTCATGGCTTCGGGAGAACGTCGACAGAAATGTCAGAGGATGACAGGAGACAGCCGCGGCCAGAGATGTGGCCTTTCACGGTCAGCTGGCTGAACGCTGCGGACGCCAGCGTGGCCACGGTCCACCTCGACAACATCACGCTCTTCTTCATGTGAAAAATCAAGGAACACACTCTCATTAGGTGAAGTCTTTACATCCCAGTTTTTTTCTTAAAAAAAAAAAAAAAAAGCCAAACTAGTCTGGACAGGTTTGGTTTTGTGTGTCTTCAGAGTATTTACACTCACACTGAAGGTCCTCGTCTGAAGCACAAACCCGTTACTCTGTCTGACTGAAGCCTCAGTTTCTGTGAACTGATTCCAGACACAAATATTTCATGATTTACCTGCCAAATTCCTGCTCAACTCTTGTGCATCACAGAGCTGCCGACGTTCAAGCTGCAGACGTTCGTATCCTCTCTGGTTCCTCTGAAAACAACACACAGCAGTACACAATGCAGTTCCAGGAAGCTGCTGTGCTGCATGTTTCCCTCTTTTGCCGTCACTCCATCAAATCTTCCATCATCAATCCTGACTATTCAACCGCTGACGATGGAAAATTACAGAGAACTCAGATGGGAGAATAAAGACTCCAAAGAGCTGGCTAATCTGATGCGATTAAACACTGCAGTTCCTCTGCCGACCACTAGGGGCTGGAACTGGACCTGCACTTCCTCTACCAGCCGGAACCAGACCTGGAGTCCCTCTACTGACCAACAAACACCTTGCATCATGATTTAATCCAGTTTGAGTCTCTGCTGTAGATTAAGCAGCCAAAAGTATATAACGTAGTTTAAAACAGCTCAGCGTCGATCTTCTGTTGTAAAATGGAGCATTTATAAGTTTGTGGTCGTATTATTCATTTAAAAACTAACAGACACTGACAAGAACTGTTTTTTGTCCTACAACGAGTTTTTTTTTGATACTTTAGCTAACAACTGACCTCTTAAGGGCTTATGTTTCTAAGGACTTTCAAATGATTTTTGATAATATGCAGCATTTTTACATTGTAGTGTTAATATGGATCATGTAGAAATACAATAATGAAATATTTGACCAAAGTTTGACTTTCTGTGTCCTGTTCTGTAATAAACAACAAAACTACTGCGTAAAAGTTAAATCATACTGAAAAGGCAGCAAAACACAGCAGACATTAATGTCGTGCATATAACATGACAGACAGCAGATGTTGGCCTTATTATTATTATTATTATTTAAATGAAATAAATGGTTTATACCTTCCGATGCACCGGACACAGGTTGCAGTCGTTCAATCAGCATCTGCACGTGTGAACATGCGTGCTGGAGGTCTCGTGTTTGTATCACGTTATCGTCATGAATGTTGTTTCAGCAACATCTGAGATGAGGATGTTTGGACACATTTAATAAGAATGGTTCTAAGTTCACACACCAGACCTATTTGGTCGAACAGGACTGGGTGGAGTCAGTTCCTACCCACACGTGATGTCACAGAGGGTGTGTCCTGTTCCCATGACTCCCAAACCTGCTTTCAGGTAATATTTCCAACGTTTACTCAACTGCTGCAGGACGTGTGTCTTCATGTGATCACTGCCGTAAAGACGACCCGCCTGCAGAGTCCAGCAGCTCCAACACTGATCCTGCTGTAGGATTACTGATCAGCTTCTTCTCTCACCCTGGTTCTCTTTGTACAAGAAGTGACAGTTGACACGCTTCGTTAGGTGTAAAACAAGTTTTACAGCCCTGCAGCAGAGCCCAGAAGAATAAAAAACTCTGCGGAAGAAAAGTTTAAGTAATTTCTTTTCATTTCAATTGAGCTGTTGGGAAGATGGTTTCTGTGGACCGCTGATGTGATTTAAATTGACTGAGGATGGCGAGGCGTCTCAGGTGGCTCCTGCTCCGAGTCTGCAGCAAAATGAATCCATTTCAGAGCATGCTGGGAGATAGTTCTGTCTATAGATACAGGCTCTGCAGGCTGAGAGAATTACTGTACACTGCAGCATGAAAACATAATCAATACGTGAACAAATGCACTCACAGTACATTTGTTTAAACTAATTCATTTGATCACCTAAACTTAGTGTAATTTGTAAACTCCAGTCTTGTTTGATTCAAAGATTTAATGTATAAAAATGGATTTTAAAATGATGTCTATCTCAAACGAACATGTCATGATTCATTTTGCAGAAATGTAGCCAAAGAGAGAGATTTTATATGTTTCCCGTCAGCTTTTCATATTAACAGAACACCAACAGGGAAAGACATCAGGAATGGTGTAAAGGAAGCAACTGTTGATGCAAATCGGTTAGCAGGGAATTATAAAACCATTCAGCGTTCTGCAATGGGAAGGATCATTCACAGCTGGAAAAGATCCAAGACAACTCTCCATCTAACCAGGAGTGGATGTCCCAGCTGATTTAATCCAAGATCAAAAAGTCAAAAAGTCAAAAAGTCAAAAAAAAAAAGCCCAAGAGCTCCACTGCAGCCTGATGCCTGATGCTCACCTTAGGAAATTCATCCGTGGAGGTTCAGCTGTGGCTGTTGAGTGTTTGGAGCAGTTTCCAGCTGACTGACAGCTCACTCCAGAAAGTGTGAGGACATGAAAAGAGCAAGCAGAGAAATAAATCACTGCCGCATTAACACAAACCTGCTAATAAGACGCAAGTAAAAAGTAATTTCTGGGATCATTCAGCTGTGCCGACAGAAATGATCAAAATCACTTGAGGACCTGACGTCGGAGAGGAGAAATTATCCGAGAGCAGCTCAAGTATTTATGTATCGATCCGAGGCCGAGTCCTAAAGCGTTTTAATTCTCAGTCGATGCGTGTCAGAGCTGCTGTGTGCCGACAGACGAGAAGATGGAGCAGAAGCTGGTTTCTGACAGATGTGAATTTATCACAGAGCAGAGTTTGGACCAGTCAGACCATCTGCAGGTAAGGAGATGAAGAGTAATCACTGATAGCAGAAGATAAACACTCAAAATATGGCCATGAAAAAAGAAGTCCTACTCTTTTAGTTATTACTGCTTTTGCTTGTAAAAACGGAATAAAAGGCAATAGCTTGTGTTTGGGCTCATTTCCTGTCACATGACCCAGTTTCAGACAAGCTTCAGGTGTCACAGACGTACTCACATTTGTCTCTAGAGGACTCAGGCACACAGATGGGTGGCGGTTTAGCAGTGGGTGGAGTCTAAGCAGGTTTGTGGGCACACCCACCTCAGTTCAGTTACCTCGGGGTTAACTAGGCCTGGCTTACCTTACGCTAACTAACTTTACCTTACAGTAAGTCTGATCAAGTCTGTCCAGGCATCTTGATTTTCTGATGTTGCAGCTGGTTGACGTTTGAAACAAGAGAAACAAGTAATGTCCGAGTTAAAACCAAGATGTGAAGAAGTCCGATCCAGCAGGACCCTCGATGGGATGATGCTAAATGGCAACAGCCTTGCAGGCTTCCGGGACTTCACCACGGCTGCAAAGGTCCGACTGCAAGAAGCCTTCGTTTAGCTGATACATAAGTAGAACAATCTGCCAGCTGGTTTGCTAAGCTTCTTCCCTTTCGGATCGATCCAGAACTGGCCAGGTTAGTCTGTTAGTAAAATAAACAGCAAAATAAAGCTACAGGGATGGCAGCTCACCATTTGTTGTACCAGCTGTCAATCAAAAGACTGAATCCTTACTTATGCATAAATGTGTAGTTTAAAATAATTCTACCTGACGAGATACGTAGAAATTCCCACCGTGCAGTTGTCACGGATGTGAAATCCTTGGCGTCCATGTTCTTTTTAGACAGAAGAGGTTTTTTTTCTCCTGGAAACATATAGAACTGGTTCAGTCTTCTTCTGATTGTGATGTAATAAAATCTAACATCTAATATGATCAAGGATGCCTGTAGACTCTGAAATGGAGCTTTTTCTTTCAGCATTTCAGAGTCCTGTTTTGAGGTGAGTCTCCTGGATTGTCCTCTGTGGGGAAGATTAACAACTGCCATGGATGCTTTCCACTTTTCTCACTGCAGCATTTTGATTTGAAAACTGTTTGGAAACTGTGTTTTAAACCTCTCTAGACCTGTGTGCAGCAATGATTCCATATTCTCTAAAACCATTGCTGATGTCTTTCCCTTTTGGCGCTGTGTTAAAACAAAACGGAACACTCCAGACCAGCAAACTGCCAAAACATCTGCTTTTCTAGATTTCTGTACACCTGCTGATGATCAGCTCATCAGCGATGATGATCGGTTGCACTTGCCTGATATGTACCCTCGTGGAGTTTGTGGAAGCAGTCCGGGTGTACTCGGGATTTCCTACAATTTTTCCTTGCTATGATTTGTAACCTTTGGAAGAAAACCATCTTCATCTGTTCCGTGGCTGCTGTTCTTACTTGTCTCCAGTCCCTGATGCCTTGGTGGCGATATTACACGGCTGAGTCTGTCATTGAAGGAATCGAGGCAATAACAGCTTTATTTACCCGTATCTGCAGCGCTACGACACCGATCAGGACTCACTAAGCAGGCGGCCTGCAGCTCCCGTCTCCTGGCAGGATTCTCTCCTCATTTCGGTTTATTAAAAAGTCCTATTTCTTGTCACTGTGCATTTAAGATTATTGCAGTAGATTCTGTGCAGGGACTGGTCCTGCAGGAGGGGATGGAGGGATGGCACAAAGGAGGAGAGGAGTGAAATGAGCTCCGGCCTTTCACCACTTAATAAAAAGGAGAAGCTACAGATAAGCTGAATCAAAGCTGAATCGAATCAAAGTGATGCAGTCGTCCTGCAGGTTTAACACACGCTACGAGGATCCAGTTTTCTGTGGCACCCTTCCCTTGACTTCACTATCAGAATTTAAAGGATTTTAAAGCATATTAGACACTTTTGGACTGAAAGAACCTTTTAATAGTTTTGTGTCAGTTGGAGAAAGTTTCTTTTCTTTATTGTACTCAGACTGCAGCAACCATGGACAGGTGATGCTCCCAGACTGCTTTTATAGTTTTTTTTTTTTTTTTTTTAAAAAGGTTCCTGATTATTTGTGGGTGTTTGAAATCAGAGACTTTATAAGAAGAATTGGACAAACACACCGAGACATCGCCTAGAAGTTTTCTGAAGAAGTTTCTGTAAATATGTTTATTACTACTGTAAAAATAAAAATGTGAACATCGAGGTCAACGGAGATGAACTCACTGTTGAATCCAGACCCTAGTGGCCAGGAGAGGAACTGAAGGTTTCTTAATCTCCTGGATTGAATCAGACTAAGAAGCTGGATGTAGCCTTTTGTTTTTTGTCCTTTTGGATGAAGGTTTTGGGTAAAATGACAACTGTAGAAGGTAGGGTGGATGTTACTGAGCAGTTTGATTCAGAAATGCCTCCTCTGTGTTTGTACTGAAGGTAGAGGACCAGAACTATTGACTTGACTTCAACCAAAACTGGAAAAGAAGACCTGTGTGTGCGACCTGAGTATCTCCTGGAGCGTCCGGCGTCTTTATGAAGAATGAGGTGATAACTGGGGTGTGTCAACCCAAGCAGCCCACTCTCCACAAATGTCTGAGTCTGGCCGCTGACAGAAGGGACGTTTGGCACACTGTGATGATGTGAGGTGACCTTGTTGCGTTTGGCATTCCTGTTCACGAATAAAAACATAAAAGCTGCAGAGCATCTGCAGACCTGTGCGACAGCCGTACGAGGTGTGATGGACGGTGTGAAGCCTTCGCAGCGTGTTGTTTTCACACGGTGGGCGGCTGGCGACGTGAAGCAGGCGCGCTGCATGCTGGGAGGAAGGTCATATGAAACTCCAGAGTCACATTAACTGTGTGAAACACGAGTTAAACCGAACTCGTGCTGGTGTAGCGGGCTCAGAGAGTTTTAACGAGTTCTCAAAGACACCGGCGGGTTCAAGGCCCTCGGTGAAGATACAGCACAGAGTCATGAGAAAAGTTCAAGTTTTGCCTCTTAAAGTTCTTTTTTAGAAAACATAATAAAAATCATGTGATTGAAACGAGTCTTCGACAAACATGACCAAGATCTTGCATATTTCAGAAACACAATCCACATCAGGCATCAGCTAGGAAAGCGAGGTTTTGTTCTTCCTGCTGTCTGGACCTTTCACTAACTGGAAACATTTGGAGCATCATGAGAGGAAAAATAGGACAAAGAGGACCCAGCTGGACCGGCAGACTGGGATGGTGGCTCCTCTTTTTAAGAAGGGAACGTATGTTCCTGTTCCAGATCATAATCATAGTCCTCATCGTTCCTCATTTCTAAGCAGGGGTGTTGGAGAATTGTAGAACCTTAGGTTCAGGAGGAACAATGCTGGTTCTGTCCTGAAACACTGGACCAGTTCCTTACCCTCACTGGTATCCTGGAGGGAGCATCCAACTAGTCCAAGTGGTCTGTTGTGACAAAAAGAGAGGATGCTAGGCAGTGGGGAACATCACCCTGAACCAACTGTTTGAGATGTGCTGCTGCCATTAAATTCATAGTTCAGTTTTCTTTCTTAGGTGGAACACTTCAATACATAACAAAGTTCAGCTTTATTTCGATAGCGCCAAGTCATGACAAATGTCATCTCAAGGCACTTCGACAATACAGTTCAACTTATTCCAAATTAGTACAGTTAATACAAAGCCAATGAAACTACAATAATAATAGTTATTGCTTTACTAAGGAACGTTTCCTCAGTGTAAACATTTGTTATGTCTTCTGTGGTCCATTGTGAGTCAAACATGGGTTATGAGATTTGGAAATCATTACACTCTACTGTCATTTGCTTTTCACATTGTCAGTTTTTTAGAACTGGGTTTGTAAGATATTTTGAAGCAAATCTCTGAAAGTACTTTATATATATTCCCTGGATCTGTGTGAGTCATGCAAACAAAACCAAGAAAACAGTCACATCAAATCTCCATACATGACTACCTGAAACAATATGAACAACAGTCAACCAGAACTAAACAGTTGTGTTTGTTAAACTCCTGGATTCTGACATCAGCCACCGCCCATCCTGACCTGGAGTGATGACAACCAGACCATCAGTCCCTGTCAGCCCCGTCAATCGTCTCCTCACCCCGAATGACGCTCTCCCAGGTGGCAATCGCCTTCCCAGTTCTGCTCCAGTCCATCACATGTCTGATTCTGTCTTTGTCTCCGTCAGGAGACACTTTCATTCAGAGGAGGCAGGAGGTGACTTTGTCCAGAGCTGGAGCTCTGACATGAACCCCTGACCTGGACTGGTATGGAGGAACCTTTACTTCATGAAAGTTCTCTCAGGTTCCCTTACATCCACAGTGATTACCATGGTTACTGAACGTATCAAAGCAGTCACAATAGGCCAGGGGCAGGCTTTACATAGTGACTCAGGTCGGGCTTTTCAACCAACTAATAATCGGTTCCGGGACTAGAACTAGCTCCAAACACAGAGCTGGCTTGTTTCTTCATCGGCTAGAGAGCCAGAACTCTACATCTTTTATTACATCACCAAATCGGAAGATGGAAATCTGTAAAAGGAGTGTGAAATCCCTCAGAACAACAATAATAGTCACATTTTGATTACTCCTAGATTTGCACAAAACCTAAAAATCGCAAAGAAAAACCTGTATTGGAAACGTCTCATAGAAACACGTTTATCGAATTACCATGTCTCTGGCAGCGCTGGATGGGATGTAGCCGGTCAATCTAAAGTCATTAAAATCTAGTTTTCAGCTGTTTTTGGACTCATTAATATGATGTAGTTGTGCTATAACACCACTTATTCCTGATACATTAGTGCTTTTCTCTGAATAATCCTTTGAATGACCATTCACTGCCTTCATCGTCTGACTATTTTTCCAACAGCGGTAGCTGCAATCGCAATCATTTGTCAAAGACTAAAGATGTTTTCGTCCATCTTCTTCAGTCGAGATTTTCTTTTTCATTGTTTTGAAGAGAAGTCTCACAGGACGAGACACAGAGAGAGAACTAGGAGAGCTACACTCGCAAAAAGAAAAAGGACTGTTCAATGAAAAAACTGACAGGCTGCAGTAGTACCTTTATAGCAAATTCTGAGTTTCGCTTTTCTTTTCCGGAGAAAGTGTAATGGAAACGTGACTAATGGAAATCAAATTTCAGTATGTACAGATGCTGATCCTGGCTTTAAATCGTGTTTGGGGTCTGGAATTGACTTCACACAAGTTTACAACATTGACGGCTTCTATGTTTCAAGATTTTGTAAGTCTTTTTACTTTGTTTGATGTACAGTAGACATAATTTTGATTGCATGGTTAAATCAGCATGAATGCATACAGGATTTCCTGGTATGATACATGTTTTAAACTCACAGAGGTTCTTTAACTATGGTGGTTGCACAGATTTGGTTGTTCACAATAATCACGACCCTGCTGTGACATTGCGGTTCTTGCTTCTGGCCCAGCAGGGTTTTGGGGCCAGCATAGCACCCTTTTTTTCTTGGCACCAAGTCAGTGCTTTCCTTGCATCTGGTGGCTGAAAACAAAAATGTGGTGCTAAGTCTGGGTTTATACAAGCAAGTGGTCACTTCGCTAAGTGCAGGAGTGTGAAGATTATGGTTGAGGAAGTGATAGCAGCTAGCCATTGTCTGAGCCCATTGTCAATCAATCATATTAGAAATAAATTGAATGCGTTGTTTAAATTCTCCTGGTGTGGTTCAAAAAAATCACCCCCCTCAAAGTTGTCACTGATGTGAAATTGAACGACTGAGGCCAAAACCGTTTTTGAACCAGGTTACAAATATTTTTATTTCTGCACAAAAGTTAGACATTTTAACATGGTAGTCAATGGAGATTAACTCACTTTTGCAGCCAGCCTCTAGTGGCCAGTTAAGAAACTGCAATGAATCTTAGTTCCACATGGGCCTCAGCCTGGGAGTTAGATGATTGGCGCTTGAATCCATCCAGCTGTGGAATAAGAAACTGCTCTAGTTTGCCTTAGGACACCTGTTAATGCTTTTTTTTCCCCAGTCTGTGAATATATCAGAACTCTAAAACTTTGGGCTAAATTCTTCCTGTTTAGGTTAAACATCTTTTGAATCTCCTCCAGGAAACTTTAAACAGCAACAGAACTTTTCAGCATCAGGAGGAAGTTGCTGAAATAGCTGGACAGTAATGAGACGACAGCAACGCAGACATTCTGCTGATGCCTGCGGAACTCTCCAATCCAATTAATAATAAACCCCCCCATCCCCACAGCCCTCCATACTCCCACTTCCTCTGAGTATGAAACCGCACTTAATTCATGCTCAGAGGGCGCAGGGCTCCCACGAGAATGATCCTTCAACAATCCTCCACCAAAAAAAGGGTCAGAGAGAGTTGAGAGGCCAGCGTCCCAGCCTTATTCTCTCACACATGATTAAGTTGTTGCCGGCACGACTCCGGAGACCAAACTGGGACAAAGGGAACGGAGTCAGGTCAGCTGTCTCCCAAATAAACAATTACCTGGGATCAATGACAGGAAGTAAGAGCATTCATGACCCTCTAACCCCAACTCCCAAATAGTAAATTGTAAATAAAACTAGAATACAGTGATTTACAAATCTCACATGGTCATATTTTATTCACAATAGAGCATAAAAGACATATTAGGAGGACATGCAGGGTGTGGAAACTGAGGAGACCAGGTGATGGAGTTTTGGGAGAAGAATGTTCCAACCGTGTTCTTTAACTAAAATTTCTTGAAGTGTTCCTGAGCCCCAACCTAATTTGTTGCTGGTGATTTTTTTTTTTTGACTATGGTCAAAAAAAAAAAAGAAGTAAGAAAAAGTGCAGAACACTTGTCAATTTCCACTGACCTTCAGGTTAAAATGTTCAACTTTAAGAAAGAAATAAACATATTAACAGTGTGGTGCAATCAATAGTTTATTTCTCCATAGTTTGTTTTCACAGTGTTTTTCTCTCCGCCTGGTTCTGGGTTAGCCTGGAAGGATCTGGTTTTGACCTTAGCTAAGAAATAGGTATCTTTATCCATGGTTCAGGCCTGCTACTTGGACTACTGGCCTCCACCTCATCAGCCTCTGGCCCCTCTGGCAGCAACTGGAACAGCTTGCTTCTCCTTCTGAGCAACTTTCCAGATTGACCTGCATCCTTATACACTGACTAAATTTGCCTGAAAGCCCTCTGGGACCTAGGTCTGATGAAGGTCCAGAACCCCAGTACTGCTGTCAGTTAGCTGACTATTGGCTGTTTAAGGGTCCCGGTCGTGCTTGACTAGTGCATCCTCAGTCTATAGTATTTCGTTACATCACATTTATACAGAAGCTTTTATGCAAGACAACTTTACAACAGAGGAGTACAATCAAGCCACAGTAACATAGAAGTTCACAAAGTAAGTCTGAATAAAACATAAGTGCAGCGAAGATGACGTTCAAGTGCAGTTTGGGAAGTTAAAAAAGGAATGCAGTTCATGACAGAAAATGGATGGTTTTCAACACCTCCTTTAACATAGAGAGGGATGACTCTGTTCAAGCTGCTATCCTCATGATCTGAACTTAGATAAAAGGATTATGAATAAATAGTAGGGCCAAAATGCAGACGAGAAGCACAAGGAATAACAGCGGGAATCCTAGCATGGCTAAGATAATTTTGCACTTGGACATATGATGTTGATGGAAATCCTTTATGAATTATAGGTGTATAATATCTCCTGTGGGTGTATAATATCCCCTGACAGAAACTCGGAACCCACTTCTGAGATATACCTGTCCTCTACCTGATTACTCCCCAGACTACTGGGGGTAGACTGACAGCTTTGGGAACAAGTTTGCTGGAGTTCAGAGGAGCCAGATGAGGTGGTTCATCTGGTCAGAATATCTCCTGGATGCCTCCCTGTGGAGATGTTTCAGTCATATCTGGCTTTAAATACTTTGAAGTGCTCATGGAAGATTTGGTGGAGATGGTTGAAGAGAGGGAGGTCTAGGCTTCTCTGCTTAAACTGCTACTTCCATGACATAAACTTGGATGGATGGAAAGACGGTCTGATGTATTGTTCAGGTTATTGATGCTTAGGACTGCTCTTGCTGTCTTTGATTTGTCCCCTGTCAAGTATTCTCACTATCAGCCCAGCTTTAAAATGTCACAGTTATCTGAACTTCAGTCGAAGGAGAAGAAAAAGACTCTTAAAACTTCTAAACTTTGACTTTTCTCACATAGTTTTAGATTTCAGCTGTATCTGGACACTTTAGGTGTTGCTGAATCGTTGTTTGATAGCTCCCACTGGACCCCACACTTCCCCTCCTCTCTGCTCATCTCCTAATGATGTGCAGCAAATGCTTACACTTGCGTTTTTTTCTCTCTGAACCCTTCACCTCACCTCCTCTGTCCCTCCTCTTAGCGCTACATCACTGCATCTCGTTCATGCCCCGTGACTCCACCTTCTCTGACCCCCCATCCCCTTCAGTGGAATCTGAGTTGCTTTAATTGGACGCTGTCTTTTAAATTCTGGAAGCACATGAACTCACAAGGGACAGGTAGAATGACTTTGCTCCAGCTAGTCTCCTCTTTGGCCTCCTCAGCCTTCTCAGACTACTGGGTCTTCATCCTCAGACATGGAACTGGTGTCTCCTCATTATTACCTCTTTGTTAAACATCTTCCTGTCTTTCATTCTTTCTCATCACTCCCTTCCTAGCCCATTCTTGTTGCCACTGTTAAATAGATCCTCTCACCACCATCCTGGGACTGAAAGGAGGCTAATGACGTTTTAATGAGACCTCTGCAAAAGGACACAGAGAAGTGGTGGGCAGCAGTAGCTGGCGAGTGCTTGGTTTTATTACTGAGAAATGCTCCGGGGCTGACTGGAGTGAGTGATAGAAAGATGAAGAAGGCAGGAAAAGGTGGAGGAGGAAAGAAAATGGCAGCAAAGACTTTGCAGTTTTAGATCTGAACTTGGCACTAAAGAGTAAAGAAGGCCCAGTCACCTGGCAGTCCCTGATTCACCGATCCCAAGACCTGGTCCAGGGTAAGGCCACAGTACTCCTCGTCCAGCCAAGGGACACTGATCTAGTGATTTTTTAAATTCTCCTTAATAATAGATTGAATTGACCTGCGTCTGGCCCGTCCCTTATGACAATTTTCCTTGAGAGACTCTACTGGGGGCAGATGCCTCGGACAACAATCCTTCAGGCAGGAAAACCCCTTCACCTTGATAACATAGCGATTCAGGGAAACGGTTCACAGCTAAGTGTGAAGCAGCAGAGATAAAAACCAGCACCTCCAAATCTGAGATCATGGTTCTCAGACAGAAAAGGGTAGAATGTCCTCTCCAGATCAAGGCGTTCTGTCTCAAAAGGAGGAGTTTAAGTACTGAGTTAAGGAAGAATGGACCAGAAGATCTACAGGTGGATCAGTGCAATCTCTTCAGTAAGGTGAATTCTATATAGGTCTGCTGTGGTAAAGAGAGAGCTGGGACTGTTTATCAGTATATCTATGTTCCTATCTTCGCCTATAGAACTGGGGACAGTGACTGAAAGAACCAGATGGAGGACAGAAGTGGCTGCAATGCATTTTATCTGCAGAGTGACTGGAATCTTCCTTAAAGAGAGAAGTTCAGTCCTCCAAAAGAGACTTGGATTAGGCTCACGGCTCCTCCACATCTAGAGGAACCACTTGAGGTGTAGCCAAGCCAGTGGCAGCAGAAGGAAATCTGCATCTCCCCCCATCTAATCAGATGTTGTTTTTGCCCCCTCTGCATTTCTAACTTCTGATTGAGAGGGCAAATTATCGTATGCCTCTTTAGTCGTCCACAGAGCACTGTCGCGAGATTCCAGTCACATTTGGAGTTGTGCTCTTTTATCTCCACAAGCTTCTCTGTTGGCTTTAGAAAAACCAAATGTGGTTTGTGGTTGTGTGCAGTAAATAGCGAAGGCTTATTGCTAGATATTACATGCACTGTCTCTGTAATTTTGATGTGCTGAAGGACGTACTTTTTTTCACCATCATGAGGAAAAAAAATCCCCATTTGGTGTCTTTTTAGTTAAATCCCCTTAAATGAGGTTCAAAACAAAAACTACAGTTATACTGTACAAACTGAATGAAATGATATCTTTGATATAAGTCGCATTTCCATTACCCCTAGATTTGGTCAAAACACAAATATTGCAAAGGAAAACTTGTAATGGAAACGTATCTAATTTAAAAAAAAACCTGACAAATACTGGAGAAATCTTTTTGGAGTTTCACAAGGGGATTTTTTCAGGCGTGTCAATAATCCAGTTTATCTCAAAAGTGTCATGAAAGTGCTTTTTGCATATTTCCACATCTCTGGCAGCGCTGGATGTGATATAGCCAGTCAATGTAAAGTTATTAGTTTCTAGTTTCCAGCTGTTTTTGGCTTCACTGATATGACGTGATTGTGCTGGCTGTTTTTGCAACAGCGGTGGCAGTAATCGCAAGAATTTGTCATAAGCTTAAGATGTTTTTGTCCATCTTTAACCCTGGAGAACCCTACAACCCTTTTTTTTACCATTGGGTAACAGCAAAAAATGGTGGTCAAATTTGACCCTGTGGGTTCTCCAGGGTTAAAGTTGAACTTTTTCTTTGGTTTGAAGTGAAGTCTCGCAGGATGAGACATGAAGAGTGACGGTGATAAGGAGAGTTACACTCATGTAGGGAAAAACACTGTTCAGTGGGAACACCGACACTCTAGAGTGGTACCTTTATTGGAAATTCAGAGTTTCGTTTTTCTTTTGTGAGAAAAGTGTAATGAAAACTTGACTAGAATTTAAAAACCTTCTTTTTTAAATTGTGAAAAGCAGTTGAATAGCTCTTTCACCTCTAGTGAAATCTGAAAATGTTTGAAGTCACCTTCCTTCTCAGCACCACCCAGAATCTCAACACCCTGTCACTGCACTACGTCACAGGAGAGAAAGAGTGATTAGGTAATGGTTGCTCATGAGAACACAATGACAGTTGCACACAACAACAAAATAGGTCAGATATGGGTTTGTGAGGGGTTTTGCCAAAGGAAATTTCTGAAAATAGGTGGATGTCCAGATCAATATCTAAGGAGTCCTTCATGATGTTTTAGACAAAGACCCATTTTACCTTGGTCTTCCTGTTTCCTACAGAGTTTTACATTTCAAATAAAAGTGTTCTCATTTGATTTTTGTTGGATTTGCTGGATTACCATCTACCAGGCCACCTTACAGGGCTAGAAACAGTGCTGCTGGTCAGGACACTTCTGGGACCTGCTGGAGAGGTTGTATTTCTAGGCTGGCCAGGGAACACCTTGATAGAGCTGCAGGAGGTCTGGGCCTATCTTCTTAGGCTGCTGCCCTCACAGTCAGAACCCGGAGAAGCAGAAGTAAAAGGATGGATCAAAGACAGAACCAAAAAAAGTAGAACACAAGAGAAGACAAAGAGGAATGAAGCGTTGCTATTTTGCTTCTTACCCTCTCCTTGTTCCTGCTTGTACCTATTTAGCATCCCAGTGCACATCGCTACCAGAAGCTGCATAATGTGGAATCGTTGTAATAAACATTGGGCTTTGACAGTAATTAATATTCCGCCACAATTATTGCTGCAGAGCCTCAGAGGAAGCCATCCCGAGTTGTTGCCCCCAGTAAAGGAGAGCTTGCATTATTATATTCCCACTTCATCCAATATTAATGCTCGCTGGAGCTTCTATTCCAATATGAGTTCTAGTGAAATGGCCTTAAGTGGCTGAATACCAATAAGATAGATTAGCAACAAAAGAAAAAAGCACCTGTTTCATTATTAACACAGATGATAGAAGGTAATGGGCAAAGTACAGGCATGAAATCAAAGAAGCTCTGAATTATAAACTGCTGGAATCTCCTTAAACTCCTATTTAGCAGCAACAGTTGGTTAATCAGGACTTCAGTGGTAGTCTGTTGTGGCTCTGCATTATAGAGAGTGTTAGGTCCAATAAATAATCTTTCTGCAACTCTCCTTGGAGCTAAATTTGCTTCATTTGGTCTCTAACTTATCCTGATGCTAAAAGCACCTGGCTTGCTACATCCTTTCAAGTCACAAAAATTTCTCTCATGAAACTGATCCAGTTCACAGCCATTTCCATCCTTTAGAGGCAGGGTTTATGTGATGACTCATCCAGGAGTGTCCAAGAGTCACTATTCATAAATATCAAGGTGTCTGCAGAGTCACTAATGACACCCTAGTTTTAACAAGTTTTTATGACAAAACCAACAGTCATTCACCACCATCCTCCACTGCAGACATTCTGGATGTCTTCACTTGATACCAGTCTGGTTGTCTCACCCGTGTTTTCTGACTGGTTGGGTGTCTATCTACTGACATCCAGAGGCAGTTTTTTTGTCATGGGTTTCGTGACATTGTATTAATGAACATTTACAACGAAATTTGGTGCTCAAGAAGATAATGCTTAGAAAGGTAATAAATAAATAAACAAATAAATAGACATTAATAATTAAAAACTCACACAGACATAAAACATATTGCGTCCGTCCCTTGGTCAAGTTAAAATGAAAATGAAAAACTTGCCGTAGATGTCTATTTACCAGCATTTAACATGGTGATGGCTGAAGGATAGAAACTATTTCTTAGTCTTCTTGTTTTTGTTTTTATGG
>JAOWBL010000863.1:0-16583 GCA_028564865.1 Zenarchopterus dispar | reverse complement strand
GCAATATATTTTAAACACTTTAAATGTACAAAATTATAATTTTCTGTGTATTATTTCATATATCAGGCATCAAGGGGCTAAATAATGGCATAATCAGGGTCGAGGTTCGCTGTCACATCATTACTCCACCCAAAATACAGGATCGATGCAAGAAAAAGCTGGAACTGCAGAAGCTGTTTCAGGGAGGAGTTCATCTCGTAACCACGGGAACAGACGACAAACCGAGCTGCCGTCCCGCCATTTCAAGCTGTGCATACGTAAGAGGAGCGCTGCGAGCCACTGACCTGCTCCACCCGGTGTCTGGTCTGAAGGTAGGGGTCGTAACGAGCTCGGATCGCTCTCATGGACGTGGGCTTTTATAAAACAACAAAAGAATGACGTGAACATTCAGACTATGAGAGATAATTTTACTCATCTCCAAGTGACATCACAGAAATAAGTGAAGTTCTGATTGTGTGAATGAAAAGCAGACGGATTTCCTTTGGAAAAGTGAAAGTAACCAGAAAGCAGGAGTTTGAAACAGATTAATATTTCCTAATACAGCGGCGGCTCGTCGGTGGAGTAAAAGCTTTACCTCGTAGCCGGTGTAAGACTGTGTGGAGTACTCAAAGTCCGAGTCGGGTCCTCCAGGACAGTAGCTGCCGGGGTAAAGACACACGTCAACACACGGCGGCCATGACAGCTCATATCAGCTGTTACACCGAGCTACGCTGCACGCTTCTTTTCAAAAGAAACACATTATATCGACGAATCAAAGACAAGCAGCACTTACACACAGATGTTTCCCGTGAAGCTGATGTGAGGACAGCGATGCGGTTTGCACATCACAGCCACAACTGCGATCTGGGGTAAAGACAGAGGGGGTGAAAAGTTTTTAAACGAGTTTCGTTTTTTAAGTAACAGCAGGTAAGGCCAGACTGATGAAGGGAGGTGTAGGCGCTTCTCACCCCGCTGGCAGTTCGGATGGGTTTGGCTTTGAGTTTGGGCACCAGAGCCCGGCGGTACTGCGGCGGGACGGCGGCAATGATGTCCACCAGTCGAGGCTGCGCTTCGAGACCATATTTAGCCGAGGTCTTAGTCTTCACCCTGGACGAGCAGGAAGTGACCGTTTAGTAACAGTTTGATTTATTTAAATACAACAGCAACGACACTATTGAAGTGACCACTTACAAACGTGTTCATTTGTGTAACTATGTTTTATGTGGCTGTTGAAGAAAATATAACAACAGTATCACATCTTCTTTGTAATGGAAAAACTAAAATGTGTGTGCTACTGAAAACACACAACAGACCAGCCAGCTGTGTAACTAAGGGTAAACAGCTGTTTAGTTCTCTTTAGGCTGTTCACGCGGAAATACTCTCGCTGATTTATTTCAATCCAACACACACACACACACACACACACACACACACACACACACACACAGTCTTGCTGCAGCTAACCTTCATCCCTCTTCTTTCCAGAGCATACCTCCACCTCTCCAAATGTCCCCCCACAGATCACAATGTCATCTGAAAACATCATGGTCCACAGAGATTCCTGTCTAACCTCATCTGTCAGTCTGTCCATCTCCATAGCAACCTACTCCACACCTCACCACCGTCTTACAGCTCTCATACCTGTCCTGCACCCCTCTAAGATACTTCTCTGGTACTCCAGACTTCCTCATACAGTACCACAGTCTCGGTACCCTATCATAAGTTGTTTTTTGTTTTTTTCTCATGAACTAATTACCATTATTAGTTCTGTCAGCTGATCAGCGACCTCTCTGGATTTGTTGGTATTCACTCCAAAAGGGTTGTGTATTTTTGATAAAGACGCCTTACTTGTTGAGATTGATATCTCTGCCTTCTTCGTGGGCTTCAACCAGCTGCTTAATGACGTCAGCGATGGTCATCATCATGAGCTCAGCTCGGCTCAGGTCACCTGTCAACGTGCGAGAGTTGCATTTAAATAAGCTGCATTCACGCGCTCCAAGTCCTAGAAAAGTTTGTGAAATATAACACACCACGGATACAAACGTCATGAACCGCTTTAAAATAAAAAAACAAACCTTCCTGCGTAGAAAACGTGTCTAAATCGTCTTTAAAGAGTTATGTTTGTCATTGTTTTACCAAAGCGCTACGCCGGTTAGCATTAGCAACAAGCTAAAGGTGTATTAAAGTCGTTTAAGATACTTTAACCAGCTCGTCACACACTTACTCTTTTTCTTTGGCTTCCCCATTTCTTTCTTTGGGCACTCAATTCGGTTTCAGAAAGTGAATGTTTCAAAAAGTGTCTACATTAGGACGGTAACTCCAGAGGCTGGAAGAAATAGTAAACAACTCCACGTTGTGAGAGAATACGGCAGCCGAAACTGTCGTAAAATGGCGTGAAAACGCCCCTGCGCCTTTCAAGAATGGGTTTTATATGGAACAAAATTGTCTCCAATATTTTAATGTTTTCCACAAGTTAAACAACTCATTATAGTCTGTTATTGTTAAAAACTCAAAGTGATGATATTTTATTTAAACATTTTAATGTGGTTTGAACATTTGTCCTCAAAGGATTTGAATGATTGAATTAAATGTGGTTCTTTACAGTGAAATGGATCCTGGGTGGACCTGGTTTTCTGTGTAGTCCTTTTTATGTTCTCCATCTAAAAAGACAACATGTTTGAAGTGGAGGAGGAGGAATATTTGTTGTTACTATTTGTGATTGCTGAAGAGATGGAAGAAGATCCTTGGCAGAAGCTTTTTGTGCCAAACTCACTTCAAATTTCTGACCAGTCACACAACAGTTCTTGGACGCCACATGAGAAAAAAATTCTTCCCAGATGATGTGTCGAGAACAAACTCCAGGAACTCTCAATCCAAAGGCATGATAAAGTAGGGCATCATTTTATTTCTCATAGCCCTTGGATCAAAAATGAATTTCTTTATTCTTTGAGAGTATGTTGAGACCTTTACATGTCCATCAGTGCAGTTCACAACCTGTCAGATATTAAAGTAGACGAGGAGGGAGCATTAAAAATCTACAGGACCAAATGTTCCATCATGATAAAGTCTGTTCTGATCTTTTATGACATCTTCCTTTATCATGTTATTGATCAGGGTTATTTAAGTAGATTTCAGGAGGGTCCAATTCCTTAACTCTGTCCGTCTGTGGGGTCGTAATAACTGGATACAAAGCTATGATTCATGGGAAAAATATAGTGGCAACTTTAACATCTTATTAAGCATGTTTGTCCTTTTTTTAAGTTACAGGTTAATTTTTAAACTGGTGTTTTATAACAGTTATAACATGCATCTTCAAAATATTCAGAATATTCACAGCTGTGCCCGAGCAAACACCTGACCATCTAGTAGAGAAGTTGATTAAACCCTTAGTGTACATCTATATTAAAAACAGGCTGACAGCTTTTATTTTTATATTAAGGGTGGAGTCAGCATCAGTGGGGAGAGACAGTTTAATCATTGCTGGATGTTGCGATTGGACACGTCCCCACTGTCCACGATAATTCTACCCCCTTGCTGTCGGCTATATGCAGCCAAAGCAGAAAACAAAAATAAATAAATAATAAATAAATAAAAATAAAAGGAGCAGCTGCAGCTCCAGCCTCCAGCACCGCTTTCCCTGTCAATCATACACTGACTCCGCCCTCCTTATCATTTTCATCCAATCACATTCCAGCCTTATCCTTATCTACATTCCATACAACTCTTACAGTTAATAACCACATTTTAACAACAGATCAACATTATAACATCAACACAACAACTGGAACTCTACAATATTTGGAACATCACAATTTATGTCTATATTTGATAAGGTATTTCGGCATTTATGAGCATTTCTGACTGCAGGAGTCCTCCATACAAAGGTGCGCAGATTTATGAAGCATGTGGATCCACGCAGTGGCGCTGAATCCCCTCTTGAACCACTTATTCTCGTGAGTGTGTGTGGAGGTACAGGGCAGCTGGAGGCTCACTGACTAAGTCTCAAAGCAAATCCCTTTAGCTGCGACTTGACATGACTGATCTGGGTACAAGTTTCAGGAAATGCAACAGGTGGAGGGACTCGGGGAACCGACTCTAGACCGCCGTAAGTGGGTTTTTTTTTTACACGTCAAAACAAACCCCTTTTTTTAAAACTGTGAATTGCTTTGAGGACCGGTTCCAGTCCTCGGAGGTCAATGTTAACGCCTTTGACCAACTTTGGGTTTGTTGTTGTTATCCAGCTCCAGTTAGCATCCTGCTAGCTCCTTTAAGGAGCCTCTTGGAGTCGGACAAGTGCTTTCACACGGTGAGTGCTTTTAACAGTATACTTTCCCTCCCTAACTGTACATAAACTTGTTTTCTTTTTTAAAACCCCTCTCAATTTAAGCTTTAAGTTATTTTAACCCTAGCATAAACATGAATATTACGTGAAGCTGCTGCCGAGGCGGCGTAATTAAAATGATGCGTTCGAGGACGTGTCGAAGAAATGTGACGCGTCCTTCTCCGTGTCGCTGTTGTTTGAAGTCCACGCAGAGTGTAACAGGTTTTACTGGTGTCTCCTCGTTCAACCGCCGCAGGTCAGGTGGCGCCATGGATGACAGCAGCCCCCAAAGCGACTCCAACGTGAAGGTCGCCGTCCGTGTGCGACCCATGAACAGGAGAGGTGAGTTTAATGTCAGTCGGAAAAAGAAAAGACAAATGACCACCGCATTCCAGTGAATCCCACTGTGCCAGATCTGTTTTCATGGTCTTCTGAAGCTTCTCCAACGTCTTCCACACCCATTTATAAGTTGAATGATTCAATCTTGTGAGCCAGAATGTAATTCTCATTCGGTTTTTTATGAGTTTACTTCTAGTTTGCAGTGTTTTACAAAATACACCCCCTCCACCACTCACTTTGTTTGTTCTCTTATGTATTTCTTATATTCTGATATTGTGGTGGGAGTGAAAGTAGGAAAACAAAGTGGGCAGAGCTCACATCCTAACAGAAAACGAGCAACATTAAATCCACCTTAACTGACCTGAATGACTGTGAAAACTGCTGAGCAAGCAGAAGCCTTCAGCTGACATACTTTCATATGTATCACTTTCCAACAAAGTTTCCTCAAATGTTTTTTGAAAAGCAGTAAGAGTGCAAGTATTGTGAATATCTAACTTTAAAAAAAAAAAAAAAATTGCACCACATGTCTTAAAGTCTACAGTGACAGGAAGTTTCAGCTCTTCCTCCACCTATTACTAGAGGTAGGAATGAGGAAGAGAAGGTGTGACCCTGCTTTTCCTTACTCTCTGCTGAGGGAGTAGTAAAGTGGGTGTAATGTTTGCACAGGCAAGTTCTGGATGAATCATGTCAATAAAACCTTCCTGTCTCTTCATGTTTGCCTGTTGGCATTGTGATAATTAGGAAACTGACACTTTCTCAGTAAAAGCCACCGGTGATTCTGCACTAAGATGTTGCATTATGATGTTCAGAATACTTTTTTTTTTTTTTTTTTTTACTATAAAATGTCATATATTATCCATGCTATTATTAAAAAGATTCATCCTTTATCTAGAAAAAGACCTTAAAACAAAATGTGTGGTGGAGATGGACGGGAACCAGACGGTTCTTCATCCAGCTGTCAATCATCTGAACAAAGGAGATCCTCGGTAAGGAGCAGCGCTTTTTAATGTTTTACTTGTTTTATGCTTTCATACTGATGATTTCTCATCTTCAGCATTTCGGATCCTTATTTGAGTCAAAAAAGTATAACATTTATTTACTTTTGTCTGCTTTAGATGGCTTCTTTGTTTTAATTTCTGACACATTCATCCTGACTGGTTTGAATTAGTTTGACATAAATGCAGGTATTTGAGATGACTGTAATAATGTCCCTTAATGAAAAAGATGTGGCTAAAAAAGAAAAAAGCATATCCTCATTACTTGCCAGGTTATTTATTAATTTTAACCCAATTGTTTAGCTTTTGCATTTATTTTAAATTTATCATCTGCTGCTTTGCCATGGCAACCATGAAATACATGTGAATGAGGGGAAAGTTATTATGATGGTTGATTTTAATGACTTAATGTGTCAGTGACGGACATTATTGACTGAATCTACACAGACCGAGTTTTTACATTCACCAGCATGAAACGATAAATAAAACAACATTAAACCTCCAGTTTCATCTCATAAAGCAGCCTCGGCAGTTCATCATTCATGCTTTTATTTTGTTTGTGAAGAAAGCGAGTCATGTTGAGCAGGTAAACAGCGTGTGGACCTCTGAATGACGACCAGGAAAACGGTCGTATTTCGTTTCTGTTCGGGCTTTTTGGGTTTCTGTCCGTTTTCTTTACCAGCTTATTCTGATCCAGGATCTGCTGGAGTCTGGGCCAGCTGTCTTCTGGCAGGACTACACCTGGACAGGTGGCCAGTCGCCCGCGGGGTACTCCGAGTTCCCTTTTCACAATTCTTTTGCTTCATTATGCAAACGCGGTGCTTTATTTATTTATTTAAATGTCATTTTGCTCATCTCTTGCGTCAGGATGCAGAGATTATATTTGACAAAAATCTGCCAGAAACTGGAAGTTGGACAAACGGTAGTTCCGGCTGCGCTGCAACAACACACACGACACGCCTGACTGGTCGGGCGAACCTTGTGGCGTTACTGGGGATGGATTTACCTCGACTTCCTCGTTTCACCTGTGCTGTCTCTGACCACATAAATCCAAAGAAGGAACCTTAATTTTGATATTCAGGCAGAAAGAACGTAAAAATGGAGATAAAAATAAATATGCAGAGAGGAAAAATATGAGTGGAGTACACAAAAGAGAAATCTTTATAAAATGAAAAGTAGGATAAAATAATACCAGGAAAACATGCTTTGTATCAGATTTTTATTTTTTACATTTTTTTGAGGGGTGGGGGGATTTTGCAGACTAGTTGTAGGACCTCTGCAGAGCAGCAGGATGCTGGTAAGATGTTATCACTTCCTGGAAGGGAATCCAGTTCTCTGCAGTCTTCTTTCCCATTTTTACAAAAGTTTATTGACTTTTTAAGTAACTGTTTTCATTAATGTTGTTGGAGTTTTGTTCACACATATTTTAGTTTTTTTATGTAAAAAAAGAAGCATTTCAGGACCTTTGCACTAATGTCTGTCCTCACTGACATTCTTCACAACGCGTGTCCCGTGACGACGGGAAAACGGCTGTTTTCCTGCCGTTTGACGCTGCTACATTCCTTCATCTGTCCAACATAATGAAACAATTTATCCTGCAAAAATGCCACATTCACGTTAGGTCGAGTGTTTTAACTCTGAGTGGGCTCCTCTGATCAGGTTTTGTTCCAGCCGTATTTAAATATGATATTGTTAAACTTTAAAAAAAAAAAAAAAAAAGAAGAAGAAGAACCTGGAGGCTTCACTGAAACCAGTCACGGTGGCTTGTTCCTTTGTTCCTCACCCATCAGGCTTCCTCGCTCTTCGTGCAGGTCATGATGACCTTTTACCTCGTTACCTTGGTTACTGGGACGCTCTCCTCTCGGAGCCCCCGACTTGCGTGGTCAAACTTCTCCAGATGGTCCAGAACGTGGCGCCACGTCTGGTTTTCAGTCAACCCACTCATGACGAGTGGGTCTGGAGTGGAGGTGGAGAACTTCACCTGGTACTCCCACGCTCATCCTCACTGGTGGAACGACAGCGTGAGCTACCACGGCGGGGTGTCCAGGGGTGTTGTTCTGGCACTCTCGACTCTTCGGAGTCATTTACGTGACCGTTTATTCAATTATTAATTAATTAATTAATACACATTTAAATTGGATACACAGATGAGTCTATTAAAGCAGGGACGGATGATTAAAGTCATCTCTTTATCAAAGATTTTAAGATTGTGTTGCTCAGGTTTTGTTTTTGTTTGTTTGTTTTTTTTTGTCTTATTTATCAGCTTCTTCGTATTTATGCCCTTCTTGGAGCTCCAGAGTCGTCCAGTCACGTAGTCCTCGATGTTCTCAGATCCATACTCGGAGTAGATGCTTGAACTGCCGTTAAATTAAATATTTGCTGCCGACCGGTTTCTTCTTGAGGAGCTTCAACATCTTGTCAGCAGATGCTTTGTTTTTTGTTTTTTTTTTGATCTGCATTAATTTTGTTTTTCTTTTTAGCTTGTAAAGCACTTTTGGTCAACCTTGGTTGTTTTTAAATCTGGTATATAAATATGACTTTGATCTGGTTTTAGTTTTTGAGTGTTCAGAGGTTTATAAATCAAACGGGGCGGCCATTTTAGGTCCTCGGATCCTTTCCTAGTTGGCGCCCAACTGCTTGGAGGACTTGGTTTTCGCCTCCTTTGATCCTCCTGGTATTTCTTCTTCTTCTTCTTCTTTTTTTTTTTTTCTCCTCCGCCCGTCCTCCCTTCATCGCCGCTCTCTTTGCCGAGGGCGTCTTTTCCAGCTCAGTCCTGCTCAGGCGCTCGGCCCAACACGCTGGAAGTGAGAACAAAGCAGACGTGGCGATTACAAAATAAAAACTTTACATCTGTCAGGCAGTTTTCCCACACACTTCATGCTCGCTTGTGTCAGAAGTTTCACTCGTGCAGGTTTTGGTTTTGTTGCTCTGTAAAATCCGCCTGAAGGCGAATTCCTGCTGACGTGAGAGCATGAATCCCCCGTCTTATTGTCCTCATCTATTGTCTTATTTCATTTTCTTTTTTTTTTAAACTTTGCATTTGTGTTTCATTTGCCTCAACTTGCTTCATCAGTTCTACGTTTCCCTCTTTGGGAATAGACGTGAGCAGGTTTTGCAGACTCAGCAAAACACTGGAAAACTGCTTTAATGGTTCCAAAAAGGCCCAAAAGGTCAAACGGAAGAAATGTTCACTAATTTACAACCATGTCTGTGGTTTTGGTTTTGTTTTTTTGTATTAAGGCGCTCTGTTAATGTCCTATTAGTGTATTTATGATGAAACTGGGTTGGCTTGTCGGAGACGTCACGGGTCAGCCGGTTTTGCTTCCTACCTGAGGTTTAACTGGGTGGGGGGGGGGAACAACGAAGCCTCGTCACCGTTTTCTTAACTCGGGAAAACGTGAATAGTCCTCCTCAAGGCCTCGGCTTTGAAGGTGAAGTTAAAAGAATCGGTTTCACTCCGGATCTGAGGAGCGGTTTAAACGGGTCCTGCAGCGCTTGGAGTCTGGGCTCGGTGAGGCGTAATCCGGCTGCTGACCTTCTCCTGCTGCTGGAGGAACTCCGTGGAGATCCAAGGCTCTGCCAGTTATCTCAGGAATGTCCTGGGCAGCGCGGGACGAGGACGGGACTTACTGTTGCTCTTTCATAGTCCAGCGAGTTCTCACAGCGAGTCCTTGTTTCAGGACTGACCCCAAGTCTGCCAGGCCGCCACTCAACCTGCTGCTTTCTAAACGCCAGACTGATAATCACGGCCGAGTGTTTGGGAAAGGTGCTGAGATCTGAAGAGCTCTTCCCTGGAGAGAAATGAGTTGTTTTTTTAACTAATAAATAGCCACACGACCAGTTTGTGTTTTTTTTTTTTTTTTTTTAAGCAGATTTTAAAAGTTGCAAGAACAATTTGACTTTTCATTCCTCTGGAGCCTTTTCAAAGACTCGTCTGTCATCACGTCACAAACAAAATGAAGAGTAGGTCAAAGTGGATAAACTGTTTATGGATTATCCTCATGGGTTTTCTGTTACGGATTGGTATAAGAACAAGCTGGTACCGGTATCGACGGATCTTTACTTTAACAGTCTCGTTGGTGATGGAAACACCTGATGGAAACACCTGAGCATGCAGCTCCAGAAGTCTCCAGAAGGGCTCACACTTGAAAGCTGTCGTGACATACTACACATGAGCATGTGGTTCCAGTAGAGGGTCTGGTGGGTAAAGACGCTTCAAACTGCTGACAGGGCAAAAAGGTGTCCACCTGTCCACCTGGACAGCTTCCAGACGTGGATGTCAGCGACCAGGTGTGAGGAGACGATCCTGCTGAGTTGCTTTGATCTGAATCTTGAAAAGTGCTTTAACTGGACCAGACATCTCAGATGTGTGACTCTTGTCCGTTTTTGCATGTGTGTTTAGTATTTGTGCACGTATTTTGTGTAGAAACGTCCTCTGATGAGGTTCCTCTTGTCTATCAAAGTCGCAGCAAGATTTCTGAGGCTTGATTTTTATTCAAACCATTTCTTTTCTCTTTTCTCTTTTCTTTTTTTCTCCACAGGAATCAGCCGAAGGTAAAAATCCAACGGTTTGACTTTTATTAAGAACCTGCTGGTCTTGGTGGTACCTTCACTGCCTGATTTGGCTCATGTCTCCTCCAGGTTTTCGCCTACGACTACTGTTTCTGGTCCATGGATGAATCCCAACAGGACAAGTTTGCAGGTTGTTCCACTCCCACAGTGTCTGTGTTTTTTTGGGCAGCCTTGGTGATTTTGGCTCGCTCTGTTTTTAGCTCACGTGTAACTCTGCTGGCTGGTGACTCAGATCTTCAACTTATCTCCTGACACAATGTTTCCTGGTATCCAGAGCTATTTTTAGGGACGGAGAAAGAGACTTTTGGAGCTGCAACGCTTGCAGTTGCACATTTGTTGCCTCCAGATTAGTTCTGCTGTCGGCTATATTTATGGTTGTTATTTTATAGTTGATCAGCCTTTCGTCTGGTGTATAAAAGCAGAATAAGAAACCCACTCGTCTGTTTTTGTCTTCTGAGTCTCCATCAGCATCTCCTTCCTCTAATGTTCCTCCTACCAGCGTGTTTGAAGTTCTTGTTTGAGCGGTCGTTTGTGATGTTTTTTCTGCAGGTCAGGACGTGGTGTTCCAGTGCCTTGGAGAGAGTCTGCTGGACAACGCCTTCATGGGCTACAACGCCTGCATCTTCGCTTACGGACAAACCGGTAACGTGTCTCCAAAAAAAAAAAAAAAAGTTGGCTTATTCTCAACTCTTTATTGGTGGATTTTTAAAATTTCTCCAGCTAGACAAAAGTCAAAATGATCATATTCGATAACATTTTTCTTATGTCAGTGGTTTTCAAAGTAAGGGCCGCGGCCCCCTGGGAGGCCGTTAGGGGGCGCCAGGTGGGCCTCAGAAAGTTAGTAGGAAGCTAGGCAAAATTAAAAAAAAAAAAAAAAAAGTTCAGCAGCAGTGTACGTTCCAGTTGTCCTTGAAACTGTTTTTTTTTTTTTAAATCCTTTATAATATATTTTGTATCTGTTAAGTTTCTATGGTAAAAAGCAGCAAGTTGTTATCAATAACAACAACTTGGGTTTGGGGTCCCTGGCAAGAAGCTAACGCTGTTTTTAAGTGTTTATGGGAGATGTTTATGGTCTCAAATTAAAGTTGTTAAGATTTTGATCTTCTAAATGGTTCACAAAGATTCTGAGAGTTTATCAAACCTGAGAAATTCAAGGACATTTATTAAAAAAAAAAAGATAAATTTAATAAAAATTACTTGAAGTTACGTGTCGTCTTTAAAGCTGCATCTCCAACAGCAGCCACATCGTCCAGTTGTGATGATAAAGATCTGATTTAACCGTAAACGTCCTGCATCGGACGCCTGACGAGAAATACTTCAACTTTTTTTTTTTTCTTTCATAAATTCATATTAACCTCCACAAACTTAAAATTTGAAGGTAGATTTATTTGGCTTGATGACAAATCTTGATTGACAGTTACAAGAGCTGGAAGTTGAAACTTTGACCCACTTGAGTGATTTCACAGCGATGAAACGTCTCAACAAGACTTAACGGATCAGAAAGTACGTGTTTTCAGACGCCCATTTAAAAAAAAAAAAAAAAAAATTCATGTCAGAGTTGAGGAGCTGCGTGGAGACGAGTCTGTGAAGGTCACCTCAGATACTTTGCAGTCGCTGCAAATCACTTCCATGTATCAGTTGCTAGGCAACCAAAAAAGCCTCCCAGGAACTGGTTAACAGATATTAACCAGTTTTTTTCTAGTTGTGGAAACACGCTGCGTGTTTCTACCCGCCGGTGGTTTTAGATGTAGTGGAGACGAGCTGCAGTGAAGAAGAAGAAGAAGAAGTGACCATCTTCAGGTTGAACGGAGAGTTCATCTGATCACTTCAGGAGAACAGTTTACACAGAGGGTACAAAAAAATCAGCTTCATTAAAAATGAGGTTTCTAGCAGTTTGTAGGTGCACGTGAAGTTGTTGGAGCCTTTTTTTTTTGGTCGCGGTACGTTGTGGAGCTCAGGGAACCAGGAAAGTGTGACATCAAACAAGGCGTGTCAGGTCACACCTCGTTGAAGATATTTTGGGGAGACGTTTGTGACGTTCTTCTCCCCAGATGTCCTCACAGAGACGCGAAGTGTCCTTAGAGCAAAACCAGGCGTCCGCCACATCTGAGAGACACCGAATGATATTTTCTCTTCTTAAAAAAGGCGACGACGGTCAAATTAAAAAAAAAAAAAGAAGATAGCTGATGTTGCCGTATTGATGGTGAACTTCACCTGCTGTTGTTAAAGTTAACGAAACCTGAAACTAAAAATAATCCTGTTAACTCAAATAAAAATAAAAACTAAAGGTTTTTATAAAACTAACAATGCAAAACTGGCTGAAACAGAACAGAATTGCAGATCAAATTTCATGTCTTGTTTTTTGATGTTTGCAGCTTAAAATAATTAGATTTTTTTTTTTCTAATTTTAATAACTTCAAAGAAAGAATAAAGGCTTCTATGTTCTGTACAGTAGTGTTGATAAAATTATATCATCTTAGATTTATCTTTAAGTCAACACATCAAAAACTAAAACTCCCGATGCACTTGTTAAAATAAACGAAAATAATCAAACTGAAAAATGAAATAAAAACTATTAAAAATTAAAACTGTTAACTGTTCCTGTTAAACTTTTGTTTTCTTGTTTATACATTTAAAACATTTGTTTAGTTGGTTAAAACATTTTTACTTGTTAATTATACGACTTTGTTCGGTTTAAAGTTTACAACGTTAACAAAATCAACAAATCTGATAAAATTTATAATTACTTTTGACATGGTTTTTATTATTTATCTGACTCAACGTAAAGCCAAATTTTATTTTTATTTTTTTGTTAAACATTTGTATTTTATTTACAGATTTTGCTTTGTCTCATTTTTCTTTTTCTTTTTCCACTTAAAATTCACATTCATAAATAATAACTTTAAGTTGCTTTTTATTAAATTACTTTCACTTATTTTAAGTGGATCCTGGCAGAACTTTTTACATCCAAGACTTAAATATTTAACTCTTTAGGTTTTTCCAGATTTCTGAGGAAAAGTTTTTGAACTTTTGTTGAAATCCCAGTAAAAGTCCCGGGTTTGAATGCTCCCACCGCCCCCTGGTTCTGTGTGTCTCCAGGTTCTGGGAAGTCCTACACCATGATGGGTTCTGCGGAGCAGCCCGGGCTCATCCCTCGGCTCTGCAGCTCGCTGTTCGGCAGGACGGTGCAGGAAGCCTTCGAGGGAGAGACCTTCGCCGTGGAGGTCTCCTACATGGAGATTTACAACGAGAAGGTCCGAGACCTGCTCGACCCAAAAGGGTGAGGACGTGTTTTAACCTAAAACATCGACTTGCAGGACAAAGAACCAGGACTGGGTTTTCAGAGTCACGGAGCTGATTCACTTCTCATCCTGTTGGATCGCCATGGTAACTGGTACTAGAAGACGAGCTGCCGTCTGTCACCGGTTCTGTTCATCACTCTTATGGACAGAATTTCAAGGGGGTCCGGTTTGATGTCCTCAGAATCGGGTCTCTGCTTTTTGCAGATGATGTGGTTCTGTTGGCTTCATCAGGTCAGGACCTTCTGCCCTCAGTGGAGTGGATCGCAGCTGGGATGAGAATCAGAACCTCTAAATCCGAGACCATGGTCCTCAGTAGGAAAAGGGTGGAGGTCCCTCTCCGGGCCTCCCTGGTGGGGTTTTCTGGGCATGTCCCACTGGGAGGAGACCCCGGGGAAGACCCAGGAGACGTTGGAGGGACTATGTGGGAACACGTGGGATCCCCCAAGATGAGCTGGACGAAGTGGCTGGAGAGAAGGAAGTCTGGGTCCCCCGGGTTAGACTACTGACCCGGCGACCCGTCGACGGATCAGAGGAAGAAGATGGATGGGTGGATGGATGGATGGATGGGTGGGTGGGTGCGTGGGTGGGTGGATGGATGGATGACGGATGGATGGATGGATGGATGATGGATGGATGGATGACGGATGGATGGATGACAGATGGATGATGGATGGGTGGACGGATGGATGGATGGATGACGGGTGGATGGATGGATGATGGATGGATGGTGGATGGATGGATGGATGATGGATGGATGGATGACGGGTGGATGAATGGATGGATGATGGATGGATGGATGGATGACGGGTGGATGGATGGATGATGGATGGATGATGGATGGATGGATGGATGATGGATGGATGATGGATGGATGGATGGGTGGATGGATGGATGATGGATGGATGGATGGATGACGGGTGGATGGATGACGGGTTGATGGATGGATGGATGGATGATGGATGGATGGATGGATGACGGGTGGATGGATGGATGGATGGATGGATGATGGATGGATGGATGGATGATGGATGGCTGGATGATGGATGGATGGGTGGATGGATGGATGGATGACGGGTGGATGGATGGATGGATGATGGATGGATGGATGGATGATGGATGGATGGATGGATGGATGGACGGATGGATGGATGGGTGGACGGATGGATGGATGGATGACGGGTGGATGGATGGATGGCGTTATGAAAATGAAGATGTGGAGCGTTTCAAATCAACTTGACTTAGTTGGACTGAACCACATTTCAATCAGAGAAACCGTTTTCCAGGAACCGGGACCTTTTTAAGGGGTCCTTTCTTCAACCTCCTCAGTTTCATGGCAGGAACCAGGAACACAAACGGAGGTGGTACTAGTGAGATTACCCAGAACCTTTCATGTTTGTCTCTTTTTTTTGGGTAAAACCTTCGTTTGATGCCACTTGAGCTCAGTTAAACCGGATCACCGGTTTAGACTAGAGGCCCCAGTTCTTGAGAGTTTTACTCTGAAGGGGAAACATGAGTTAGGGATGGTTTTTTCTTTTCTTTTCTTTTCTTTTTGTGAACGTCTGTTTTTGGGTTCGGCACCACTGGACCGACTGTTTCCGTCTGCAGGAGCCGACAGGCGCTGAGAGTGAGGGAGCACAAGGTCCTGGGGCCTTACGTGGACGGTTTGTCCCGTCTGGCCGTGGCCTGCTACAAGGTAACGCAAACACCACCTGACAAGTCAGGACGTTGTTTTTGTTTTTATTACATCTCAGAGCCATGGGAAATAACAACAACAATAATAAAATGTTGACGGCCGTCTTTCAACAGGACATCGAGTCCCTGATGTCGGAGGGGAATAAGTCTCGCACGGTGGCGGCCACCAACATGAACGAGGAGAGCAGCAGATCCCACGCCGTCTTCAACATCATCCTCACGCACACACTCATGGACCTGCGGTCGGGGGTGAGGTGGAGGGCTGCCAACACTCGTCCGCTTTCACTTCATCCACGGTTCTTTAGGTTTCTATCAACGGCTCGGCGAATGAAGTGGTTTCGTCCGACGGAGAGGCGACGGATTCCTCCTTTTGACTCATTCGCTGCCCAAAGACAGTTTTTTGTTTTTTTAATTTTGCATTTATGCATTCAGATTGTGTTTTAATACTAGATAAACATTTGAGACAGTTATTTGTCACTTTTTCTCAAAAGCGCATGATTGCGTAGATTACCCGTGATTCTTTAGGGGTTGTCTGTGACTTGCCCTTTTTGTGTTGAGTTTGTGCGTTTGTCGTCTAGACGAGCGGAGAAAAGGTGAGCAAGCTGAGTCTGGTGGATCTCGCCGGAAGCGAGCGGGCGGCGAAGACGGGCGCGGCGGGGGAGAGGCTGAAGGAAGGCAGCAACATCAACAAGTGCGTCAGCAGACCATAATATCCACGCGCCGCCCGTCAGAGGGGCTGATGTATGTGTGGGGTCTCTCACCCGCCGCCGCCCCTCTCTGCAGGTCTCTCAGCACCCTGGGTTTAGTGATCTCGGCCTTGGCGGACCAGGGAGCCGGGAAGAACAAGAGCAAGTTTGTTCCCTACAGAGACTCGGTGCTCACCTGGCTGCTCAAGGTACCAGAAACCGAAAATTCCTGCAGATTCCAGACCAGGAGGCACGACAGTCGCTTCTTTGTCTTTTTTGTACTCCCGGACATTCCCCAATACACAACCGAGGACTTTTAAGCTTTAAATCTATCAAGGCTCTGCCTTTTTTCATTGCTTTTTTGTTACTTAAAGTCTTTAATTTGGCTGCAAATATTTTTACATGAAGCTTTACATTTGTATTAATTAAACTCCTGCAGGTACTTCTTTTTTTTGTCTGCATATATTTTAATGGTTAGTACCATGATTTGGTAAAACCTTTATCCAGTGGGGATATATTATATTATATTATATTATATTCATTTTAATCTTGCAGCAGATATTTCCACATGGTGCGTTAATGTGTGTGTGTGTCCTTCACCATTCCTCTTTGACAGTCTAATCTCACATATTTTATTAACATTTAAACTCCTAATTCTGCCTAAAAGGACTAAAACCACCGATGTGAAACACAAAAG
>JAOWBL010000861.1:0-16587 GCA_028564865.1 Zenarchopterus dispar | reverse complement strand
TAGATAGATAGATAGATAGATAGATAGATAGATAGATAGATAGATAGATAGATAGATAGATAGATAGATAGATGGCTCAGTTCTGGAGATTTTTTTTTTTTTACAAAATTTATCAATAAAAAACACATCCTGCCTCTAAGGGAAACAATCAAACTTGTTCAGGCTTTGAGTCCTTCAGCTGTCTTCTTCTGAGAGGCACTTCAGAGTTGGACTCGGACGGTGATTGTAAGGCTGATGTTCTTCCAGCAGGCCACTAGGTGATATCTGATTCCCAAAGAAACCAAAACAAAAACACAAAACGGTGGAGAGCCATTCCAGACATCTGCTCTTTCAGATCAACCCACTGTGCCGGAGTTCAGGTTTTTTCGTCCCAACAAACTTTTTTGTGTGTCCCATGACTGTCGGCAGGTCCTCTGATGATTGAACTGACACCTGGTCAAACTCTAAAGGCAAATACAGGTTGCCACAATGATTAGGGAGCAGCGCTAAGGCACCAGGCTTTCTGATTGGTGGACAGTTCGCGTCTTTAGTTCATGTCAAAGAAACTTGAAATAGAACAGACAGCCTGAAATTATATTAGCATTCAAAGTTTAAAAAGAAAAAAGTAATATAGTGCAAATGATGCAGGACATTCGGTTTTTCCTCTTTTTTCCTCATTGTCATCCAAGCAGTATCAGCATCAAAGCAGAATAAAAGTCATTTGTTTTGTTTCTTTCCATTGAGCAGCAGTAATAAATATTAAATAAAAACTTGTATGCAGAATAGATCCTCTGGGTGTACTGTCCTTGACTGAAAAGTTTCAGGCCTTCAGTGTAAAAGTTCCTCCGCTGGTGGTCTGAAAACTCAAGGTTATACCTGAGAACGAGACACAGAAACAGCAGTTAGTCATCGGCATACATGGTTACTGTTTCCAGCTCAAATATAAAAAGATCAATAAATGATATCCACCGTGTTCATTAAGGTGCTGCAGCTTCAGCTTTTAAAGGTCAAATGAAAAAGTTTGGGTGACAATTGGAATACAAATATGTCATTCAGGGCCATTTTGAGCTTTTTAGGGACCCGTACTCAACATTATACTGGGAGAAGGTCCCATTTTGTAAAACTGCTGTGAAGCAGGAGTTCAAACCTTTTAATATATTACTAGTGGTGAAGCATTAACCCTTTATAGGGCAGTCAGTAGAGTACTACGACTTTGAAAAAACTTTCAGCTCCAGACGGTAGGTCAAGCAGCAGCTAACTGCTGAATTACAGAATATGAAAGCCTCGGAGAATAAAAAATATTTGTTTCTTTTCTTAGGGAAATAAAATTAACATGTCTTAATTTATTTTTTATTTTCATAGTATGTCTAGGGGCAGCATGGTGGCTCAGTGGTCAGAACTGTCGCCTCACAGCAAGAAGGTTCCTGGTTTGATTCCCGGGTACCGCAGGGGTATGTTTGTGCTTACGTGGGTTCCTCCCACAGTCCAAAAACATCTACATTAGGTGTAAGTGTGTCTCCCTGTGCTTATGGGATTGTGGCAGGAAGGCATTTGGCGTAAAACTGGGACAAATCAATGTGTGGACTAAGATCGGCTGTGGCGACCCGTCCAAGAGGGATTAAGCCAAAATGGTTGAAAGTGACCAAATATGGTTATATTTGCCCAGTAAAGGGTTAAAATTAAATAATCCTTTACTTAAAAAAAAAACAAAACACAGGCAACATTTGTCTGAATCCAAAGATCACAGCCAAGTTTTGCTAGCATAATAAACCTAGCTTGTTCATCTCATCTCTGATGCTAGCTGAGCTAGCATAACATATATTACAGAAATGTGAAGGGGCAAAAATTGAGAGGGGGGTTAAAGTTCACAAAAGCAACTCTGAAATTCAAACTTTACTTTCAAGACTTTCTCGCAAATTTGTGGGACAAAAAACTGGAAATATAAGGCAGTGCAGGAATATATGACTTAAGTTAAAAAGCTCTGACATCCAGTATAAATGTGCTCATTTAGATGGCTAGATAGGCAGTTTGTTTCCCCTCCAAACATCATATTTCCAGGTTGACCTTGTAGCTCCGGCGTTCTCTGGTGACTACAGGGGTCTTTTATGAATCCATTTTGTCTTCATTAAGCGAGAAGCAACTCCAATTTCCTTGAAGGGTAAAATTTAAAACATCACTACAGTCCTCCGAGATTATGAAACTCCGAATGTTTTGCATTTAGATATAGAAAAACAAACATACTGAATTTACATGTAACATTTTGATAAACTGACTTAATATATGTTGGGGAAAATCAACATATTTAAGGTGCACTCTTTGTCGTTTTGTGCCTTTTCTCTGACAGTGATCATAAAATCTGTTTTTCATAAATAAATTAGATCTTTATGAGGTTGTTTCTGTTGTGCACATTACAAGGGTACGTCATCCGAAAGGGTTTCACCTACTCTAAAGCATTTGGACTGATTTTCAGTTAACTTGTGCAGAAATTATTTTAAAGTTCAACTTTGTTGTTTCCTGAAATATTGAGAGAAATTCATGGCGGACAGTTATAACAAATTTTATAATATAAAGAGGTTAAATTGAGACAAAATGACCGGATAAAAGGTCTAGAAACTTTGTGCTCTAACATTAATAGTTCAGAAGTTCAAAGTATATTTTTGTTAAAATATCAAGTTAAACTACAAAACCTGAACATTTATGGCGTATTGTTTAGGGCTAGCATATTTTATAGCCTCTGGAGCTTCAGTAGAAGATTACAATAAACATTTGGAGCTCCTCCCTGTGAGGAGGCTATGTGCATCCCCAGGGAGGATGGCCCGGGCAACAGCGCCGGTGTTTAGATGTTCTAAGAGGGTTCCCAGGTGGCTAGTTCCCAGGTCAGGTCACCCAGAGTCACCACGGGCACTTTTGACCACTGGTGGTGGAGGCGTGGTGAAATGACGCTGATGAGTAACTGTTCGTGCAGCAGCGTCAAGCTAATGCTTCGTCATCAAACAATAAACAACCAAAACTGTCCCCGCCCACGTATGATTTCATTGGTCAGCACTCGCTGTGCAGCTGCAGCTTGATTGGCTGACGGGACCAAAGTTGAACATTTTTGAGGGAAGCGGCGCTCCCTCTGCATCTGCCATGATGGCGTTTGATAATGTTTATCACTGCTCCATTCAACGTGAACCATGGGCATTGTGCACGATGTTTCCCGTGCACACGTATGAGCCTGTAGTTGGGCTGCTTTTACATTTCCATTCCAATTTATAACCATTTTTTGTCTTTTTAAAATTGAAACATCATTAAAAAGAGGCCCATATCCCTTATCTGCTGGCCAACACTTTAGGAAACAATACACAAAGTAAAAGAGCTCGTCTACTGACCTGGAAAAGCAACATGGGAAGAGAACAAAGACTGGGGCAACTTTGAAGAAGCGCAGGTGAAAAAGAAAACCATCAGTCCATTACTTTCTAAACCATTCTTAGATGCTTGTTTTGGCACTGAAACCACCACTTTTTATCACCTGGCCTTGCTAGCTTGGTCAAAGTGTCTTTGTGAATGGATTTCCTTATTTAATTTTATTTTGTCCTGGACTGTCTCCTTGTTCTAGAGGTTTAGGACAAACATTGACGGGGCCACTGGCTTGAGTTCTTTTTGCCATATGCAGATCCTCTGATGATGCATGGACACAATTTCAAACGGACCCTAAACCCCTAACCCTAACCCTAACTCCTAACCCCTGACCCAACCCCTAATATTAACCCTAACTCCTAACCCCTGACCCAACCCCTAATATTAACTCCTAACCCCTAACCCCTGACCCTAACCCCAAGACCAACACTAACTCCTAACCCCTGACCCTACCCTTAAACCCTAACCCTAACTCCTAACCCCTGACCCCAACCACTAACATTAACCCTAACTCCTAACCCCTGACCCAACCCCTAATATTAACCCTAACTCCTAACCCCTGACCCAACCCCTAATATTAACTCCTAACCCCTAACCCCTGACCCTAACCCCAAGACCAACACTAACTCCTAACCCCTGACCCTACCCTTAAACCCTAACCCTAACTCCTAACCCCTGACCCCAACCCCTAATATTAACCCTAACTCCTAACCCCTGACCCCAACCACTAACATTAACCCTAACTCCTAACCCCAACCCTAACACTAACCTTAACCATAACCCTTAACATTAACCCTTACCCTGCCCCTACCCTAACACTAACCCACAATTTCAAATAGACACCATCTCTGCTCACGTATCTACGTGAGATCACCTGTGTTTACGTCATTTCCTATGTTTCCATTTTCGAGGACATGTCAGTCCCATGGATGAGGAAAATCCCATCTTACATATCCGATGAATGCCACACAAAGGGATAAAAACATGAATGGCGTGGTGTAAATGTGTCCCTAGAGGAGGACTGACCGCAGGCGGCTGCATCTCACAAACGCCACCACTTACAGATGGGAAACGAGAGGTCCAGGTGGCCACCACCGGTACCGCTCAGGGGACCGGTGGCGCAGACTCTCCGTACAATCCACAGACATATTTATATATATGTTTTATACAAGAAAACATCAGTTACAACAATGGCAACTGTCTGTCATACACACTGAGTGTTTACAGCGATTAAAACAGCTGAGTATTGGGTCCAACCGTAGTAGCATTTATAATCTATTGTTTAGTTCAGTTTTAGGTTGACCTCCTGAAGTTCTTGTTTTCCAGGTTTTTGGCCGTTTGTGTAGAGAAAAAAAAAAAGAATATCCAGATACCACAAGTGAAACCAGGAATACCCGGAGAGTCCGGATATCCCAACATTCAGACTAAAGTCGTATTTAAATCATATTGTTCAGTTCAACTTTGGTTGTAACTCCCCAAATTTATAACGTTTAGGTCTTTAGATGTTTGTGAAAACAAATCCAGATAAACTGAAACTGAAAACCGTATGTCCGAATAAAGAAATATTAGGACATACGGATTCAGGTCAAATTCCCAAACGACTGGTAGAATATTAGTTCTACTTCTGAACCTGGTGTTTATCTGTTAGTGAGTAAAAAAATATCTGGTTAAATTATAAACCAAACAAACATCTGGACATCCGAATGTCGGGGTTCAACCCTCGTAACATTTATGGCACTCTGTTAAGTTAAGCTATACTTCTACTTTCTGAAGTTTTAATGTACTTTGGCTGATTGTGAAAATAAATGAACTTAGATAAATAAATAAATAAATATTTGGGTACCAAAATTAAATCCAGTTTGTACAAAAAACTCTAGAGATTCAAATGTCCAGATCTTTGGGTATTTGTGGTGGAAAAAAAGGAATATCCATATACGTACAAACTGAATGTAAATCTGATGGACAAATATCTCAACCTTTATTTACAGTTATCGGATATTGTTTATTATAAGTTTAGTTCTACTTACTGAAGTTTTGATACTCTGAATAAATAAATAAATAAATAAAGGCCTCGGTCAGAAGATAACGGTTTAGAGTTTTGGGTTTGTACACATTTCCACCTCCAGCTCAACGCCGCCGTGTCCGACCTCTACGTTTAAAATAAACCGTCGTATCGGGAACTGTTGTTGGGCTTCGACCCTGGGAGGCTGGCGTCACCGTAAACTCACCTCCGGGGTGAACACACACTGCTCCACTTGCTCCGGGATGATGAACACCGGGTGATACAGACTCTCCTTTGCAAAACTGAGAGGGGGTACGATGAGGGAGGAGTCGCATTTGTTTCTGTTTGAGGGAAAGAGAAAGACGGTCGATTCAGTGGCAACAACGCTGGCGTTCAAACGTGGTGACGGAGTGAGAAAAGCTGGATAGTTGGGTAACGAGATGACAAACTCACAGTCACTTGCCTTCACAAGAACATTAGCACTGAGTAGAAACACTCACAGATATCCATCAAACCAATCACATCATCAATAGCCTTACAGGTCAAACTTGCTCTTCTCCAGGTGCTGCTCCTCTTTCGCCAGGTTATAGTCTGCCATTTTGTTTTTGAACATAGACATGCTGTCACCGCCCCTCTCCACCAGTGCTGCATCCTTATTGGACACCTTAAGGTGGGCTCCTGGGAGGAGGAACGCCTCCTTCTCCTTGAGGCTTCCCAGTGGCGCTCCTGGTAAGATCCCGTTGTTGGCTCCTCCCCCTCCGATTACAGCGTTACGGTTGTTCACCGTCTCCAGATCGTTCTTCACCGATGCAGAAATGGCCGCCAGCTTCCTGCGCCTGCGCAGCTGACGCAGGAAGTGGACGGCGGCGCACGCCAGCAGAGTGAAGGTCACAAAACCGAGCACGATAGCTGCAATCAGCGCAGGAGAGGCATCTCCGTCGTCTGGAGCTTTGGTGGTTGCCCTGCTAACCGAGTACTCACAGCGCGCGCCCATGAACCCCGGTGGACAGTCGCACACGGGGCCGGTGAAGTGCGTGTAGCACGTTCCCCCGTTGAAGCAGGGAAACAGGTCGCAGGGACTGGTGCGCACGGAGCAGTCCTTGCCGGCGAAGCCCAGCGTGCACGTACAGCTGAAATCGTTGACGCGGTCCACGCAGGTGCCGGCGTTGCGGCAGGGGTTGCTGGCGCAGTCGTCGATGTTGGTTTCACAGCGCGAGCCGGTGAAGCCCGGTCGACAGCGGCAGGTGAGGCGGTTAGCGTGGTCAAAGCACTCCGCACCTGTGGACAGGAGGAAACAGGTGTTACCTAGGAAACAGCACCGTCTCAGGTCGCACTTAACGCTGAGCTCGCACTTTTATACAGTTGCATGGTTGCAAAGTCCAAGAGTCGGAGGGAAGTGGAGATCCTGGAGTTACCTGAGGACTGATACCAGTCTTCTGGTGGAAGACGGTGATCAGAGGTATTCGTGTCCATGTCAGACGTGTTTAATAATGTCTCACGCAAACTGTCGTCCAGTGACATCGTTATCAACAACAACCAATAACGGCGTGCTTGGATTCAAAATCCGACCGTAGCTCTGTAAACAGTGACCCCGCAAGATTACCCCGTGACCTCAAACCCAGAAGTTAATCCTTTTAAATTCTTTCTAAAACTTCTGTAAAGCCACTTGAGACCCGACTTGGACAATCTTTAGTATTTAATTTTTCCACCGTGATCAAGCTCGTCCCTGCCAGTACGGCTAGCCTTGCCCAAACCCACACCACAAGTGTCGACCACGACGACCGGTGGCCCAAACGCCAGCCAAAGTTTGACTTCAGAAACTCCAAACACGTCTGGTTTTATCCGACAGCTCAGAACCCGTCCACAGTCCCAGAACAGTTTCAAGAAATGAACACTTACGGTCCGTTAATGGACTTTAAAATAACAGCAAAAGGAGGTTAACTTGATCAGACCGGCGGTCTCTGAAAGGTTTTAAAAGATAAACAGTTATTTATTACTTTCTTTTCGATGACAGTTAGTTGCTTAATTATCCAAATCAACGTCTGCAGTTTTCTAACTGAGAAAAAAAGCAGATATTATTAATGTCAGGAAAGGGCAAGTTACAGATTTATTGCTGATTGTGTAACTTTACGGGTCAATTAGTTTTCTCTTTCTCCGGTTTCAGCAGCAAGAGGATTGTTAAACCGATCATAAACCTAGTATCAGCAACTGCGATGTTATACATACTTCAAATTCTTCAGATATGGCAAATCGAACTTGGACTTCAGACCAAAGATGTTAGACTCGGGTTTGTTACCAACCAGAGAACGGAGGTCGAACCAAGGAGGGATTGAAGGAACAGTCGGCGTAGAAATAAGAAGAATAAGACATTATTTTTCCCTTACAGGAAAAATAAAAATAAAAATAAATCAATGTGTCCTGGCATCTCAAAGACAGCAGGAAGTGAAACCGTCCCTGCTGACCACGGTACGACCTGGATAGGCCGGCCCGTCCTGTTGTGAGAAGCCGCTCTGATCACTACAAAGCCGTACCGATTTATAATTTATGTTGAATTAAAGAAAAAAAAACAGCTGACGTCAGCTTAAAGCAACAAAAAAAGAAGGCATAGCTCTGCTTAAAGACATCAAAATCCAGTGATCTAATCTATCGTTACTGATCGTTCAGAAAAGGCTGAATAAACTAAAGGCTGCAGAAATAAACCATAAGTTGAGTTTCTATTACCAATAAAACTCCACTAAACCTCCCTACGGCAGAAGAAAAACCGTCAAATGTTGCAAAACCCACTTCTATGCTCTCATGAGGCTGGTTTCAGACGTGTTGGTCCGGTTTAGTGCTGTAATCGAAACACTTCATGGACTTTAATCCATCCATCTTCTACACCCGTTGGTTCCTGTACAGGTGGAGCCTATTCCAGCTCAGTAAGGAGATAGACAGGGGGACACCTGGACAGGTCTCAGGTCCATCACAGGCTCGCTCACACACCTGAGAGCAATTTAGAGCTGTCAATCAACCTAACGTACATGACTGTGGGAAGAAGCTGGAGTACCTGGAGGAAACCCACACAAGCACGAGGAGAACATGTAAACTCTCCCAGGCCCGGGAATCAAACCAGGAACCCTTTTTGCTGAGAGGTAACAGTGTTAACCATGAAACCACTGTGCTACCCCGGATTTAACCCATTTTAAAAGGCGTCCAAAACCAGAGGCTTTTCTGGAAATCTTCTCACTTTCTGAACTATCCATCCATCTATTAACTTCAGCTGATCCGTGGTCGGGTCTCGGGGCAGCAGCCTACACAGAGAGCCCAGACATCCCTCTCTCCAGCCACCTTCTCCAGCCCCTCGAGGGGAAAACCAGGTGTTCCCCAAGAGATATAATCTCTCCAGCATGTCCTGGGTCTTCCACGGGGCCTCCTCCCAGTTGCACATCCCTGAAACACCTCCTGAGAGAGTTGTCCAGGGGGCGTCCTCACCAGATACCCAAACCACCTCAACTGCTCCTGTAGATGTGGAGGTCAGCGACTCTATCCCAAGTCCCTCTGGGATGGCTGAGCTTCTGCCCTATCTCTACAGAGGAAACTCATTTCAGCTGTTTTTATCCATGATCTTGTTCCTTTGGTGACTACCTTCAGCTCATGAGCACAGGTGAGGGGAGGAACGTAGACCGACCGGTAAACACAAAGCCTCGCCTGATGGCTCAGCTCTCTCTTCACCACAACACACCGGTAACACACTACCACAGATGCTGCCCCGATCCACCTATCGACCTCCAGCTCCGGTCTCCCCTCACTCGTGAACAAGACCCCGAGATACTCAAACTCCTCCACCTGAAGCAGCACCTCATCCCCAACCAGAGAGGGCGCTCCACCCTTTTCTGACTGAGACTCTCAGGTTTGGAGGTCTGGTTCTCATCCCCGCTGCTTCACACTTCACCACCTTATCGTGGTTCAGGAGTCTGTGTGCCCACAGGACCCCAGGGGCTATGTTGTTGGGGGAAAATTCCCCCCTGAATGGTCTCCAAAGACAAACTGGTCCTGGGGGATAGGGCAGAGCGATTCTTGAGCAAAGAAACTAGAAACATGAAATAAAAATTTAAAAAAAAAAAACCCTTGTCTTCATGATCAACGCTTGCATGTACTGAAACTGAAGATGATCCTGCACTACGCATCAGATCTGAAGGGGTTAAAAAGAGAAGCCGTGTTTAAAATTCAGCTTAAAGGGGGGGCCCAGAATCGTGCCTGGGGGACGCCAGAGTATCTCAACCAGACCAGGTACTTGGCCTGAAATGTTCCACACCACTTTTATACAAGCAGAGAGCTGGATTTAAGTTCATATATATAAATATATATATATATATATATATATATATATATATATATATATACACACACACACACATATGTACACCAGGATTACTTGTCGTAAAATCTGTTTTTTTGTGGTTGTTATTTTGGATTATTTGGATGGTGAAGAGAGAAACCAAACAGATCTCAGCAGAAGACTGCATCTGGACCAAAGGTCCGGTGGAGCGATGAATCATTACATTTCCTCAGAACAGAAACGCATCTGAACACAAACATGAGATCAATTAAAAACACATGCAGTTGTTTTCCATCAGCGAGAAGTCATGTGACCATCCAAAGACTTTACAATTAAAAAAATCTGTAAAATACTGAGGGTGTTTATGGCTGAGATAAAGACAGATACACTCTAAACTAAGTAAGCAAGACTTACAATAAACACAAAAAGGAAATAGGACCTGATGGATGCCCTGGAGTCACCGAGCATCTGCTGATGATGAGATGGAACTAAAACTAAGAGATCAAATGGAAAACTAATCACAAACACCAGAAACCAACCCAAACTTAAATATTCTGCGGCTGTGAGCCTGGTGCAGAGTTATAAAGATCTGTCATGACGAACCGTCGTTTGTGTGGCGGCAGGGTCAAATGTGCCCGCCGGAGAAAAGGTCATTTCGGGGCGATGCTCTGAGGAAACGTCTCCATATTTGGCGGCTGGCAGCTGTTATGTTGCAACAGAGCTGCAAACGTGGAGCAGCAGCTCCGAGTCCCGGTTCCTCGCCCGTCAGGCTCACTGAGAGGCTGGAATGATGCAGATTGGAGATAAGCTGGAAGCGGTTTCCACATGCTAACGAGATCCTGAGGGAGGACCGGGATGCCTGCAGTCGGCAGGCCCACGATAACTGAACTCTCTGGAGACAGGACTTTATTTTGCTCTGCCTGTTGTACCCGACTATCTGTCTCCTCTCGGTGGTTCAACCCGTCTGCTCAGCCACCAAACACGAGAACAAGGAACTGTTTCCATCCTGGATTTGTGTTATAAACAAAATCCCCCAACCGAGTGGTGTAAAAGACATTATCCACATTGGTTTTGCAATTTTTAACAGCAAACTTTTGTCCTCTTGCCTCAGGTGGTCTCTGGAGTTCATATCGTACGTGAAAATTAACTTCCTGAAACTTGTTGCGTAAACAGACCGGACAAGCGGAGCTCCAGATGTTTTGTTCCAGTCGTGAAGAAGAACAGTAGTGTTTTATTTTGTCCTCCCTACGCAGCAACACTTTCGTTTCTACCAGCGGGAGTTCTGGGTAGATCCTGGGCCGTTTACCCGTGTCTCCGTTACCAGGAACCAGTAAAGGTGACCTTCGGGAGCCTCAGATACTCGGGTTGGTCAGCAGGAACCTCGCGGTGGGCTCTCTGCTGATCGGGACTTCTAAATTACGTTCAGATCTCTCACCTGAACATAAATCCACAACTTGTTTGAAGCATTTGGACCAGAAACATTTTGCCATGAGTAAATTTAATGAAGTTGGAGATTACGAGAAAAAAAGCATCGATAGGCCGGCGAGTCGGTTCCGGTCTTGTTGGTGTATTACGCCGGTATAGAAGTCAGGCGGCGTTTTATTTTTTAATCTCAACTGCTACCAGTTTAAAAAACTGTAAGTAGCATCCCATGTTTACGTGTTTCTTTTTCTCTTGATTCTTTTTGCTTTATTTTTCCGTTTCGTCTCCTTGTATGCTGCTAGTTGTTTACGAACAGTGAAAATGCACATTAGCGCCACCTCGTGGTCGGCTGTGTTATTGGTTCAGTCAGCGGTTCTGATCGGACCTGTTGAAGGTTCCTGTCTGGTGGGTTCACCCTGAACTCCTGAACAGAAAACACACCTGTTATGTCCGACTGTGCAATGAAAACTACATCCCCGGCTTCTAGTGATGTCACAGTTTTGGGGGCGGGGCTAACACTGGATTGTCTCTTCAGAGTGGCGGGCCTTGCAGTACCAACATTTTACAACAGGAGATGTTAGGAGTCAGACGTTACATTTCTTTTGATGATAAAATTGTTTTAAACTTTAATTTAATATGATTTCAGACATATACACTAATTTTGACCCTTTGACCCTTTAATTTTGACCCTTTCACTGGACAACGGTCCACCACGACTGGAGACCCTCTAATCGCCTCAAAAAACAAATATGTTACCAAATGTTGGGTTTTAAAAATACTCCCCAATTACATAAAAGTCAATATTAGATCAGTTTTATTCTAATGTTTTTAAAAAAATAACACGACTATTGTCCAGAACAAAATAATGCTGTATTACACTTCCTTTGATCACAGCACTAAAATGACCTTTTTAAACATAAAAAGCTTTACTCTTCTGAATCTCAGAAGAAAAGATAAATGTGATTTGGAAATATTTTCTTGTCATTTATCCTGTCTTTGCCTCTTCACCAGTTCACTGCTTTGCTGCTGTGAATGTTACCAGCTCAAATTGGGAGGAAACTCAGAAATGAAGCCGGTTTCTTGGACAGACCAGTGCAGAACTTTACAGTGGACATCAGGTTGTTGTCCTTCATCTAGACTCTTACCTAGAACATTTTCATGGTGGGACTTGTACATACAGAGGTGAAACCACCTCTACGTATGTGATGAATCACAGCTGAGGACCATATTGGTCCTTGGGTAGATGGGACCTCAGAGATGGTCATCACACCAACCAGGATTAATTCAGCGGTACCAGAGGTACTGGACGTACCAGTACCCTAAAAGTTTTAGATGTTTCTCTCCATCACACATGGCTCAAACCAATAAGCAATTTACAGAAATGTGCAGGCCTTAATGACAAAGTGTCAAAGTGATTCATTCAACGTAATCAGCTTTATAGCAGCAGGTACAGGATCAATATTCACACCACAGGTGCAGTACACTACATTAACTCTGGATGAGTGATATTTAGTGTAGGATCTCTGGCTTTCCATTTTCTTAAACTTTCCCAGTCAACTGAGCAAATCTCTGGTGTGGACTCTCAGTCATCCAGATAATGGTAACTCTTAAAGGCTCAAGACAACTGGACTTTATTTCCTTTTATTCTTGGACATTTCACCTTCCATGCAGAGAGCATCATGAGTTCAATGTCCTTCTGGATAAAAGGTGATATGTCTTCAAGACCAAAGGAAATAAGCCAAGCAAGTCGTACTGAAGGAACAAAACCAGCTGCTTAATGAAAGAGTAAGACAGGGACTGTCAATGCCTTCTGAATGCAAAGGTGAAATCTCATCAAGAACAACAGCAAAGGAAGTCTAATTGCCCTGAGTATCATCTGAGCAAAGATCTTCAAACTTATCACACCAAAACTACCTCATCTAGATCTACAGGGAGAACGCCAAGTCCCTCTCAAACCAGCCAAGAGATATAATCTCAACCAGGAGATGTCACAAGTCTGTCTCAAGGCCTCGACCTGATAGGACATGTCCAAAACAACTCTCAGAAAGCTGCCTGGCATTCGTCTTGATTCGATGCCCAAACCACCTCCGCTGGCTCCTTTTGATGTGGGGAAGAGGTGAGTTTAATTTGAGTGGATGACTGGACTTGGTTTGTCCACTGGTGTTCCACAGGGATCCACCCTGGGTCCTCTTTTGTTTTGCATATGTATCAATGATCTGCCACCTATGTGCTCTGATGCTCGTGCACAAACGTATGCTGATGACAGAGTGTTGTATGTGGACAACACCACAAAAGCAGCAGTAACAGCCAAGCTTACAAAGTGCGTGGTTAATGTTACAGCATGGCTGAGGCAACGTTGTCTCCAGTTAAATCTCAAAGGCAGTAGGCAGGTACTTCGCTTGTGTGGACTCAGACGTCTTTGTCTCTGGAGAGACAGATTGTAAAAAAATTCAAATATCCAGGCATTCTGTCGGAGTCTCATCCGAGTTTCAGGGTTCAGGTTAAAACGGTTTGTATATGGATCAAAACAAGTATTGCAAATGTCGGGGTTCATACGTAACTCCATGTCAGCTGAAGCAGCTAAAGTGTACATGCGTTCAATGATTTTCTCCCACATGAATTACTGTTTAACAAGCTGGTCACGAGCCATTTCCACTACACTCCAACCATTCCAGTCATTGTACAAACAGACGCTTAAAACCTGAGACAAAAAGGCAAAACAATTTCACCGTTGTGTAATTTTAAATAAATATGGTCTCATGGATTGGGAAGCGCAACTAATCATGCAAATATATGTTTCCTTTATAAGATTACACATGGCTTGGCTCCTACGACAAAAACAAATGCAAACCGGGATTGTGTTATTCCATAAGGAAAAGTGCCTACAGTCAGCTTTATTCTGTTACAGATTTACGATAGTGGAATAACATCCCAGCATGCATCTGGGAGATCACTACACATGTGATTCTTACGTCCAAGGAGTCTTTGTAAAACCTGGCCAAAGACAACAAATGAAAACTACCCCTCGGCTAAATCTGGCATACTTAGAAGGGTTCTTTTTTAAATCTGCTCTGACCCTCTCAAATAAACAAATAAATAAAAATAAATAAATACACCTGCTCAGCCTATCCCTAAGGATAAGACTGGACACTCTGAGAGGAAGCTGGTGTTTCTGATCACTACCCATAACTCTAGAGATCTAGAGATTTGTTTCTTATTGCCAATGTTGCTCAAATCTACTTGTCAATCTTCCACTTCATTCCACTCCCACTCAGGAAGAAGACCTACTGAGGACTCTGGGCTCAGACCTGGACATGCTCATCTTAGCTGATTTAATTACGTCATGAAACCAGCAGAACTACATCATCTGATGGACTCCTAATCTGACTGAGGTGGAAACACCTGACCACACAGGTGTTTCACAGGTTATAAAGGCCTCCACTTCAAACATAAAACACACAAATGTTCTGAAAACCTAACCATTTCTGGATCTGGACCACTGGATCGAACATCATGCATCTGCGTGTCCTCCTTCAAACACAACTTACAAAGGTGCAGACAACAGCGAATCTTCCCACGGGAGTGACAAAAGAAGCGTGGCTGCAGGATTCTTTCGAACTGTTAGGAAGCTTGAACTAACCAGATTATAGAAATAACAATGATGCATTACTTTTCTGTCGAATTTCATGTCCCTGCAAGCTGCTTCAAAAAATGCAAAGAAATGCTTGAAAGAAAGAAAGAAATGTTTATTTTGGAGAGCGTCCAGCAGATGCAAAGAGCAGCCAATGTGTAGTAAACAAAGGAGATGTAGAAGTAAAGCTGCTCTTGCAACACATCCCTGAACAGCCCTGAAGACGTTATCACGTCGCAGCGAGACGGTTCCTCACTTATCAGGCCAAGCATAGCTGTGAACCCTTGTCTGTCTTTGCAGAGGGAAATGAGGCGTACATCAGCCGCCATCCCACTGAGAACCAGAGAGAGGCACGTCCGGGCTTATTCGGGGTTACCACTTGGACAGGTTTGTTTGCAAACGCTGCAAAACACCACAATAATGTTCACGTTGTAAACAGGAGCTGCAGAGACATGTTCAGGAGTTCCAACAATACAATCCTGGAGTTCATCTGGTACACATGTAGTCATGTTTTGTACTTTTATGGATTCTCGGTGACTTTAACCGCCTTTTAAACATGTGTCGTCTAGGTTTGTGGTCTAATTATGCAGTAAATCAAGGCCAGATACACACATGGTGGGCATTGACCTCTACCAAGATTTGGTCCCAACTGGTGAGCTGGTTCCAACAAGACCGGTGTCCATAGCGGCAAACAAACACAACCCACAATCATAGTCCTCACCCTAACCTTTCCCTCCACCCTGGCCAATCCACAATCCCAATCCTTGCTACATTTCTGGACCAAACTACACCCTGGGCTTTCAGCTACGAACCCAAACAGTGGACAATCAGCATCTCCCAGTTGTCCATGCACTCACGTGGATCTCTAAGGTTCCTCCATGATTCACTACGTTGCACATTCCAAGCACAAAAGGTCCTAGGACATTCCTGACTGGTGAAAGAACCTTGCACCTCTCGTAAACAGAGAGCCCATGGTATCAGATCAAGACCGGGGCCTTGAATAACTCTTGAGTCATAAGATCAAAGTCTTCAGCTGAGGAACCTGCCAAGCAGTAGAGCAAGACTGTCAAGCAATCAAACCACAACGTTTTACCCAATATCAGTTTACACCACTACTTTCATCTAACTCTATTATTCCTGCCCAGTTGGCAACACACAAACATCCAAAGCAAAAGCAACAAATGTCAACTTGATGATTCCAAGCATGACGGAGGACTTTCACACATCCTGGCTGACAGGTAGTTTCATGTTCGCGCCCATCTGACAGGCTCACTGGGAGGTTGTGAGCTAAACGTTGAAGGATATGTGATGAGGCAACGATCTGTGACCACAGAACCTGGAGGCCTTTGAGAACTGAGCCAAGTTCTCCTGCAGAACTCCCAGCAGCCTCCTGCACTCAGTTTATTTACAAGTCTGAACAACAGAAGAGTTTGTGTTCTGAGTGCAGTAAAGTGATTCAAGTCTGGAGACCTCACAGGAAACTACCAAAATAAGTCATTATTCCAGTTAAATGGAAATGAACTTGTTTTTTCATGAAAATCTACCAGATACCTCTTTCAGAGTGTATATACATGAACTATTAAATTAAATTTTACTGTGTCAAAGGTCTTTAACATAAATGAGAGTTCTTTATCTAACGAAGATCAACTCTTGACTGGGATGGACTGGCGACCTGTCCAGGTGTACCTGCCTATCACCTAGAATGAGCTGGGATAGGATCCAGCAGACCCCCGTGACCCTGTACAGGACCAACGGGTGTAGGAGATGGATGGATGGATGGATGGATGGATGGATGGATGGATGGATGGATGGATGGATGGATGGATGGATGGATGG
>JAOWBL010000860.1:0-16588 GCA_028564865.1 Zenarchopterus dispar | reverse complement strand
ATATATATATACAGTATATAATTTGCTACTTAGAAAAGATGTGTAATGAAAGCCAACTAATTAGGTGTGTCACTGTTATTTTTGCTCTCGTACTCAAAAGCAACACCATAAGCACATTTCTCAGTCACCTTGTGCAGTGCTTACCTTTCTGTTTTTTTGTTTTTTTGTTTTTTTTTAAAGAAAAGCCACAGTTATCACTTTCAAATTAATTATCATATTTTTTAGGGGAAACAAATTGTAGTCTTTTTCAGTAAAACTTGACAGAGGTTTCACCATACATCTGAAAATATTTTTAGCTTGTCATTGATCAAATAAAAAAACAATAAAGTAGATGTCAGGGTAAAACCTTAAAGGGTTGATAACACAGGATGGTTTAAGCACAGAATTTTAGTAAAATCTGAAGTGAGTCCATGGATTTTATCTAAGATAGTCTTTATAGAAGGACTTAACAAAAGAATTGTGTTCATAATGATCTTAAATTAAATTGAAAACCTTTGAGTGTTGTCTGTCAGTGAATGTTGATTGTGATTATAAGGAATTATTAGAATCAGTCTGTTTCATGGATTTACCTTTCAGGCCCTGCATAATGGAACAAGTGTTGACCAGATCCACAAGCTGACAGCCATAGACAAGTGGTTCCTCCACAAGCTCCACAGGATTACACAGCTGGAGCAACACCTGGGAAACTACAACAGGTAACACGCTTGAGGTGCCAAGCCTGGAGAAGCAGGGTCATGTTCAGGAACAGTCACAGTTTTTCTGATCATCTACCAAAACCAGATTGTGAAGGAAAACATCCATGAGGCATCATCAGTTTTCTACAAAGGTTCCAGAAAAAGATAAAACTACTGCAGTTGTACAAATGAGACGAAAAAAAAATTGGTGGGAGTTACATAGATGTTAAAGTAAATTAGTGGTAAAATATGTTGAGAATTTCAAGGGAAAAATTAGCGTTTGATGTTGTGAATGAGAGGGATGATATTTAGGAATGAACGAGCGCTTCCTTTTATTGAAAGAACAGAGCAGGGAAGTGTGTCATGGCATAAAATAAGGGATTCCCTGAGGACTTGACAAAAGAAAAGGACCTTGAATTCCTGTCAGAACAGATCCCACAACTCAAATACAACTTGGAAATCCAAAAGGTTATAAAAGCTAAACAATAATCTTCTTTTAAGATTAATATATCTCCATTGTTCAGGTACACATCTTATTACTGAACCTTGAACTATATTTGGATCTTTTTGTGAAAGGACTTAGATCTGTGCCTTCTCTTTGAAGATAATTCTAGGTACTTTTATAAACCTTGCGTTCCCTGTGCGTCTTTGCCCTGAATCCACAGTTTTTAGTCGGTGAAAACAAATCTTTTGGCAGAAATCGAGTTTTTGTCATGTTATGACTGTGTGATGTTATCTCCTTTGTTTACATGGAAATGGCAGACAGACACAAGATACTAACCTTGTTAGCATTTTAAATGATTGCACATATTAATTTGTTTCCAAAAGTTAATGTTCAGATCAATTAAACGTTATTTGCTCACTTTTGCTGAGGAGCAAATGCTGCGCAGAGTTCATGAAGGATATACAGAGAAAACGTTTCATCGCTTCCTGTCATGCACACCATACTACATCTAGTGAGTGGGACATGCATAAGAACAATGCCTTTGTTTTGTCAAGAGAGGTAGCTTGGGGGAAACAAGTATTTACCATTTTTGGCTGTCTGATGAAACAGTTTGCTGTCACTTAACTTATGTTTTTCCAACTTCTCAGGTCAAAACGCAGAAATCTAAATGGATCTAAAGATGGATACTAACATCGTGTTATAGATGAAAGAGGAGTGAAAGATGAATCATCTATTTTTGGGTTACCATGATGCTGGGCATTAGTTAAGGGTAAAGGATATCCCAAAAGCCCGAAAAAGTTTTGACACTCTCATATAGCAAACAATGAGATGAATGATGACATGCATGAATCACTGCTTCTTGAAAATAATCATTGCCAAGCATAATAACAACATTATTTATTTATTGGAATTGTTGCACAGTGTTGTTAGTGGGTATGTTCCACAGGTGGGATGTGAGTTGGAAGATAAGGAGAAATTATGGAATCAGGTAGATGAAGTGATGAGAGTATCCCCTTGAAATGAAAGAGTGGTGATTGACTCAGACTTCAGTGGACATGTTGGAGAAGCCAACAGAGGTGATGAGGAAGTGATGGACAGATCTGGTGTCCACGGCAGGAATGAGAAAGGACAGATGGTCGAAGATTTTTTTAAATAAGGATGGAAATAGCTGCAGTACATTCTTTTTTCAAAAGAGTGTTTGACTCTAGCCTGTGACTATATTTGAATATCTGTTTCTAGACTGAAAAGGGTGGATGCCCTGGATACATATCGATAAGTTTCATAAATGCATTGTAAACATTTTAGCTGTATGTGGACATATATAGACACGTGCCTTTTTTATGTTCATATATATGCAGACATACTAATATGAACATATACACACACAGTTAGATATACATACATAAGTGCATGCCCATTTATCCATTTATGTATATAGGAGATCAGTGACTGCGAAGCAGTTGTAGGTGAGAGTGTAGCCAGACAGCTTAGCATGGTGGCATGTAGGATGACTCTGGGGATGATGAAGAGGACAAAGTTGTGGGACCTGAAAAAAGGAAGAGTGTTGTGTGATTTTAGAGAGGACAGGCTCCGGGTGGTCAGGATGTGCAGCTAATGTGATCAGGGAGGACAGGTAAGAGAGTACTTGATGTGTCATCTTGTAGGAAAGTAGGCAAGAAGACTTGGTGGAATGAGGTAAAGAAAAGAAGTTAGCTAAGAAGATGTGGGACATTGAAGAGAGAACACAGGAGTACAGAGAGATGCAGTAAAGGTCAAACAAAGGGCATATGATCATTTGTATGCTAGACTGGACAGCGAGGACGAAGAGAATAATTTACACAGGTTGGCAGGGCAGAGAGACGGAGATGGGAAAGATTTGCAGCAGGCTAGAAGGATATAGGACAGAGATGGAAATGCATTGACAGCTGCCAGAAATGTGATGGGAAGACGGAAAGAATACTTTGAAGAGTGGATGAATGAGGAAAATGAAGCAGAACAAAGAGTAGAAATGACCAGTGTGGACACAGAGGTAGCAACGATTAGTAAGGCTGAAGTGAGGAGGTCACCAAAGAGGATGAAGAGAAGAAGTGTATAGAAGTGTCTAGGAGAGGTGGCAGGACAGTTTTTTACTTAGAACATTAAACAAGATCTTGGAGAGTAAGAAGATGCCTGAGGAATAAGGGAGATGTGCAGAGTTGTAGCAACTATAGAGGAATAAACTTGATGAGCCATACAATGACGTTATGGGAAAGAGTTGTGGAAGATAGACTAAGGGCAGAAGTGAGCATTTATGAACAGCAGTATGGTTTCATGCTGAAAAAGAGTACTACGGATGATGTTTAGGATGTTGATAAAGAAGTACTGAGAAGGTCAGAGGGAGCTGCATTGTGTCTTTGCAGACCTTGCAAAAGCGTGGCATTGTTTGAAGAAGTCTGGAGCAGCAGAGAAGTATGTAAGAGCGGTGCAGGAGATGTATGGGACCTGTGTGACAGAGGACTTCTAGGTGGAGGTGGGACTGCATTGAGTATCGGGTCTGAGCCTCCTCTTGTTTGTTATGATGATGGACAGGCTGAGAAATGAGGTTAGTCAGAAATCTCCATGGACTATAATATTTGCAGATGACATTGTGATCTGTAGTGAGAGCAGGGAGCAGGTGGAGGAAAATCTGAGGAGGTGGAGGTATGCCCTGGAAACAAGAGGAATGAAGATTAGCCAGAGCGAGACAGAATGCATGTGTGTGAATGAGAGGAACCCAAGTGGAACGGTGAGACTACAGGTACTAGAGATAAAGAAGGTGGAGGAGTTTAAGTCCTTAGGGTCAATAGTCTAGAGCAATGGAAAATGTGGAAAAGAGTTGAAGTGTGTTAAAGAAGGTTGGAATGGGTGGAGAAAAGTGTCAGGGGTAGCATTTGATAAAAGACTATCAGCAAAAATGAAAGGAAAGGTCTACAAGACGGTGGTGAGACTAGCAATGTTGTATGATTTAGATACTGTGGCCCTGTGGAAAAGACTGGAGGCAGAGTTGGAAGCAGCAGAGGTTAAAATATTTTCTATTCTCTCTGGAAGTGATGAGGATGGATAGCATCAGGATCAGTGCATCAGAGGGACAGTGCATGTTAGATGTTTTGGAGAAATACTGAGATGGTTTGGACATTTACAGAGGAGTGATAGTGAATTTATCAGTGGAAAGATTATAGGGTTGAAACTACCAGGAAGGAAGCACAGAAAAAGACTGAAGACAAGATTTATGAAAGAGAACATGAAGGTAGTTGGTGTCACAGAAGAAGATGCAGATGATAGGGTTAGATGGAGACTTGTGAAGGTTTTTTTTTTTTGTTTGTTTGTTTTTTTTTTAAATTATGTGGTGCTTTTTGGAAAAGAGGTGCATTATTTTGGTTGAAGGTAATGAAACTAAACCAATAAGAAAAAGAGCTCTTAATCTATAATGAAACAGAGATTCTATCATACTCTGAGGCATCTTTACTGCTTCTGGTTTTTGATGTATTGAGTACATCAAACTGTGGAAAAAACAATAACAACATAGCAGAAGTACATTTTCCAAGGCATTTTAGAACAAATTGTGTTATACATTGACTGAAAAGAAAGTTTAATATCAGGCGTTTTTCAGTTGCCTGCAACACATGAGTCCTTTTCTAAATCCCACTAAAAACCTTAGAGTTTAAAGTTGCTGTGCAGCTGTGATTTTTGTAAATATGAGAGATATGAGTGCCAGAAACTATCAGCAGGTGAGCAGAAGAGGATTTTAGACGGCTCTAAGAGATTTTAAGTCACTCTTGTTGTTATGAGAGATCCTTTTTTTATGTTTGTTTTTTTTGAGAAACCCTGGTAATTTTATTAAAATATTCTGAATGGACTTTTATAATTGGCTCATTTGCATTTATTCCTGAAGAGATTCTGAATTATGTACTTGAAATTCAAGGTGCAAATATTCTCTACAAGGATAGCAAATATTCCTGACAAGGACAGTGTACCTTCCTGACATAGTGTTTCTTGAAAATCCCTCTCTCATTGACACATTAAGAAGCTTCAAGTGGTAAAAAGCACAGACAAAAAACATGTTAAAAGATACAGATTAGCATTCTTCACCCTGAGAATGTTGGTCTTCTCATTTTAGATGAGCCAAGGTCTTTCCTCATGCCACTTTCTTCCTCTCTGAGGGTTCACCTCCTCTCCGTTGTCTCTCTCTTTCTTCCTCCGTCTGCCCTCCGGCTCTCACCTGGACAGCTCAAATCAAAGCCACAGTGAATTATCAGGGGTCAGTCACAGGTCACCCTATGCTGTCTTCAGACTTTGCTGCTTAATAATTAATAGCCAACTATCCGGTGGGCTCCCACTGCCCCACCCTGACATACAGAGGGTTTTTCTAGCCCTCACTGCCCACGGTGCAGGGGACTGTGAGATGAGCGCACAACATTAGGCTGCTGTCAAACTGATGGACCATAGAACTGAATGCACGTGGGCTTCAAGCTCTGTTGGTCAGCAGCTTTGTTGTGAGCACAATAGAGTTGCTGTAATTAAGACTGAAGGCTAATTATGACGGTAATAAAGAAAAAAAAAAAGGATTTTTCTTGAGTTGCACAAAACAAATTTTAATTGTAGTTATTTATATATGAGTGGTTGGGGGAAAAATTAGCTTTTGGTCATGGAGTTAGGTTTGCTTGAATAACTAATAATTGAATCATGAGGTGGTAAATATGGGCTTGTGTTTTATATAAAGAGTTTTTTTTCTTTGTCATGACCAGTTTGCTTTGAAGGCATTCTGTTAAGATACCTACTCATGAGGACTTAAATATTAACGTAAATGAACATTAAACAACATCTATGTAATTGATTAACTTATGTTGTTAGGACAAGATCACATTACTGGCATCATTCTGAGAAACTCAAAGTTTAAAAATGTAGAAGTTTGACCAGATGAACCACTACTTCCTGCATTTTTATTTATTTATTCTATATTTTTGGTTTAGTTTGAATATTTGTCTTTGAACTAAGAGTATCTAGCACTATTAAGTCATAAATAATTCATATGCGAGTGAGAGAGCAAGAGCAAACTGTATTAACGGTTGAATACCTTCCTATGTTTTTTTTTTTTAACTTTAAGATTGATGGGATTCTGTTAAATGATGGGAAATATGCTTGCTCTGTTTGTGGTAGTTGGATGACAATTAAGATTAATATGAGGTCTGTGCAATAATGCGTTCACTGTAACTTATGTAAAGTTACAGCACACTGTAACCGAGTTAGGAAGGGAAAGAAGTTTGGCTGTTTTTTTCAAAGAAACACTTTGTAAGAGCCACATTCAATAGATTTCATATCTGTTGTATGTAATTGACAGAAATATTTCGCCCCAGTAGGAGACCTGTCACTTCATCAGTGAAAAGGATTTTTAAATCCTTTCAGGAATGTCATTCAGTACAAAGCTTGGGGAAATTATGGTTGCTGTTGTTGTTAGCTGGTTACCCGTTTCACTTTTCTCATATTGATTAATGGAAAGTATGTTTGGCAATGATGAATTCATTTTTCACAATGATAATGCCTTGAAAACTTTTCTTCAAGAAACATGTACCAGCTGAACAATGTGGCCTTCAAAAAAAGAAAAAAAAATCAAGATTTAATTAAACATTAATGATGTAGGGTGTAAGCTGATTGAATGTGTCTATGACAGCTGTTTTATGAGACAGGTAGAGCAGCATATTATTTTTCTTTATTGAAGTTCATGTCCCAAGTAATTCAAGTTGTCATTAAAGATAGCAGAGGTGCAGTTGTGGTTTTTGTTTATTTTTTATGAAAGTACATTTCATTAATTCACTTTTAATGTGTTGACATAGCAGGTGGTTTTGAATGGCTCTACCTGTGTTGGTGACATTACTTCTTGTTTTTTGTTTTTTTTCTCTCTTGCAGTGGCACGGTACCCAAGGAGCTGCTGCTGAAGGCCAAGCAGGATGGTTTCTCAGACCAGCAGGTTGGTCAGATTCTGGGCTGCAGTGAAGGAGGAGCCAGAGAGCTGAGGCTCGCCCACTGTATCAAACCCTGGGTCAAGCAGGTGAGCATCATCGGGCTTCTCTGAGGATCTCGGTCAGATCAGTTACAAATATAAATGAGAGTGGTAGAAGATGCCAGGAGGCATGTATTGTTTTCCAAAGTGAAGATATGACACTGAAATTACATTAAAATGTTTATGGTAGTCTGTCGTAGATGTAAAATTTGTTCTTTTTAGTGTTAAAATCTGTAGCATTAGGCAGAAGATTAACTTTTATTATTTTATTGTTATTTTATAATTACTCTTTATTTACCACACCACATGAATTAACAAATTAAAATGAAGAGCCTGGATACTAACATCGTGTAAGGTCACAAATCTCTTGTTGGAGTCCAAAAAGTACCTTTGAATATGTTGCCAGGGGCAACCTAGACTACTGTGAAACCTGACCCCACAGAAACAACAACCCCAATCTAAATTGCTCTTCAACTAAAGGTTCACAAAATAAATGTGGTACTTAATGAGTCCCCCGAGACACACAGACCAAGGTTGAAGTAGAGCAGTTGTCACGATAGATGAAGAACAATCAAGACTCCTCCATTTATGAGTGAGCTTAGACCATGTTAAGAGTGGAAAATGAAGCATTTTGAAATAACCTGATATTTTTTGAACATTCTCTTGATACCATCATCTATCAGTCTTTCTATGAATAATCACTCTACTTTTAACTATAAACAAACAGTCATGTGTAAAATAAAATACAGACTGTCAATTCTAAGTCATGCAATCCTTACCAGGTCTTAAAAGTTATATAAATACGACCTGCAATGGGTACCACATGCCACATTACACTGTTGTTTATTTTACTAAAACTTAGCCAAAATGCAGAAACAGTGTGTGAAATACTAAGTACACCCGGTGATTCAGTAGCTTGTATAATCAGTAACCAGAAGTAATTCTTCCTTTGTGAAGTTATCAGTCTCACATGCTTATGGAGACATTTTGGTACTTTCTCTGTGTAATTTTGGTTCAGTTTATTGAGGTTTGCGGGTTTTTTTTTTATTAGCTCCCTTGAGTCCTGCTACAGTATTTCATTGCAAAGGCTTGACTCAGAAGTGTTCATTGGTAATCTAATGACCACAAGGTGCCATGGTCTCGTGGCTACTAACCCTCACCCTCCACAACTGTGTTTTACAGTTGTTATGAACTGTTTGCATTTAGTTTTCTACAAAGCTAACATTGTGCATTATAAATAAACATCATTTTGGTCTCATGTGTCTAAATAACATTGTTTCAGGAAGCTGTGCTATCACGCTGTTTTTACTGAGTTGAGGTTATCTCCAGGTAACTCTTCCAAATGAGTCATACTTGTTCAGCCCTTCTTTAATTATGCTTCATAAACTTTAATATTTTATACGCTAACTGAGGCCTGTAGAGTCTGACATGTAGTTTGTGAGTTTTTTTTTCTTTCTTTTTTTTGCAGTATCACTGAGCAGCACAGAATCTGATCCTTAGGTGAACTCTTATGTTCACCTCAGGTGAAGATGTGGAGCTATTGACATTTCACCTTTTATGTCATTCAAACTTTGTTGAATTTCCAATCTTCTTTTATAATTTCCATTTATCTTAGAGACCACGGAACCTTTAAAGGGCTTCAACTGGAACGTTTTTGGTTCTTGAAGATGTCTTAAAAGAAATAGCTGCTTCTCTAAAATCGTTGCTGATGTCTTTTCTCCTTGGCATTGTGTTAACAGACAGCTGTTGTCTGAATGTCTAAGACTATAAATCTGTTTAAACATCTGATTTTACAGAGGAAGCGGTAGTTATTAATGAAAAGTCAATCACTGGCACTTGATTAGCAGAACCTGTCTGTTACTCACCCTCTTATACTTATTTTACTTACTTTTTACCCACTTTTTGATTTTTCCACATACTTCCTCCTTTTTTGTTTAGCTTTCGTTGAAACTTTAATGCTATTATGGAAAGCTTTATTTGTTCTTGTTTATTTGAGGTTATTTTAAACTAATTTTTCAGACCTATTAAGGACCACATGATGTTTTTAATGGACTGATGTGTAAAACTATGGATATGAAAAAAGGTACTTTTTTTTTTTTTCAAGTTTATACTTGACTATCTTCTCCTGTCGTGTTGTCCAGCTCCTTTTGTTCACTTCAGGATGGTGGTTGCTGTTTTCTGGATTTGCAGACTCCACAGCTACTCCACAGGCTTTTTTTTTTTTTTTAAACCCTTGGTCCCAAGTATGGCCCTTTATTGCTGTCTGCATCCCCAGGTTAATGCTTCAGCACATAAAGAGAACACTGGGAGCATAAATTGACTATTCAGAGACCAAAGAGAATAGTAAGGAGAATCTTCAGAACCTTGTTTTCACACACTATCTTTGACCACATGCCAGAGAACAGGAGAGCACCTCCAAAATGAGATCATACCACAGTGGGGGAAAGGCTTGGTTGTCTGCAAAAGCAAAAGAAACAGACAGAAATGCAGAGATCCCACAGTTCTTCACAGAAATGACAACTGCTGACCTCTTAAATTTCTCTTTTCATAGATTGACACCTTAGCAGCAGAGTACCCAGCCATGACCAATTACCTGTATTGTACGTACCATGGTGAGGTATGTCTCAAAAAAAGAACTTTTTAAATATATGCAGAATGTCCGCACATACTTTTGCAGTCTGTACAATTAAAAACTCTACTAACATATTTGCTCTGAACAGTATGTTTAGCAGGTCCATCTCCAGTTAAGTCACTTAGATTTCTTTCCTCTTGAATACTTAAAAACTGCAGATATGCTCAACATTTCTGAATGAACATGAGTTTGTTCATTTATCCATTTCTCCAGGAACATGACCTGGACTTTACAGACCAAGGAATTATGGTTCTTGGTTGTGGACCTTACCACATCGGTGAGCCTAAATATTAACTTATAAATAAATTTACTGAACGTACATTTGTCTTGTTATCTTTTTTGGAAATTATTCTAAATTTGTGTTTTTGTAATATCTTTATACATGCCTTCTCTCTATGTGTTTCTACAGTAAAGGTTTTAAATATTGTACATTTACAGTTTCATAGAAAGCATGCAACTTAAGTTCATTCTTCCACACAAATTAACTACACTGCATGTTGTCGAAAGTTATTTTTCAGCTCTCCTCCAGAAATATTGGCCAAGAATCAGTAGGATTCATAAGAAATCTTTCAACGTACATTCTTTTACCTAAAAAGAGAACAAAAGTGGATATAATTTGGATGAAAACTCGCAGTCACACAGCTTTGCAACTGTGATTCTGAACTTACCATCTCCACTCTGCTCATCTTTGCTCTCCATTTCCTCCACCAGGCAGCAGTGTTGAGTTTGACTGGTGTGCTGTGTCCAGCATCAGAGCCTTGAGACAAATGGGCAAGAAGACGGTGGTGGTCAACCACAATCCTGAGACAGTCAGCACTGACTTTGATGAATGCGACCGCCTTTACTTTGAAGAGCTGACTCTAGAGCGAATCCTTGATATCAGCCAACAAGAGGTCAGGACAGTACACTTCTTCAACAAAATATAAGAAATGGGGTAATTCCTTCTTCCATTTCAACCATGGAAATGAGTATGGATTGGTACACCGACACTAAACACAATTATAGGAAAGCGAAGTCACTGCCTCTATATCACCTGCTCCGTCTGATTTATATCTTAACCACTAAGATTTAGGCAGAACATTCTCGCACAGAGTTAAATCAATGATATATTCATGTGAACTAAGCTGAATCTTATTGATAAAGGTTTCATATTCAGAGATGTATAATTATTAATTAATACATACTGTATACTAAAGGTTTGGCGTTACCCTACTTGATTTTAGTTTGTGATTAAAAATTTTTTTCAGCTACACTGTCTAAATGGATCAAGGTCTTTTTTAAAGAAACAAGCAGAATCTTAAATATACACTTAAATATGTAGCATTCTTGTTCAAAACACTGTTTTCTACAGAGAATTGCTAAGATTTATCCAAATGGTTGCTAGATACTTTCTTCATCCAGCAGTGTAACCTAACAAGCACTCTTGTGCGAGGAAGAGGATGGACATATGGTGCATGTGAGATGGAGATAATGTTATCCATGTCTTGGAAAAAAAATGCTCTGTAATAATTAAACCACCACCAGCAGCAACACACTTGCATGATGTTTCTCCAACACTGTCAGTGCGTAAACAGGTACTGGAGCCGCGAAACAAACAAAATATATAAAATTCCTTTTTTTCCATTTTTTTTTTCCATTAGCTGTGGATTTTTTCTAAATCATACAAAACAAGAACTATGATCCTTCCAACTTTTTAAAAATTTTCAGGATGTGGAACTCAGGATTTGCATCATAAATTTGACTTAAAGTGAACATCATATGGTCATTTCCAGCCATTTTTGTCCTGTCTAGGTACCTCTGTCATACTTCCAAACAGTTTGTAATTACTTTAGAGTGATAAAGAAACATTTGTTGAATTCTGGAGGTTCTTACATGTTTTTTGATGAGTTAAATTTCTGTGAGGGTTGGGGGTGCTTCATGTATGTGCACTGCTCCTGTTGCCGTCAGAAACAAAACATGGGTTCCAAAATAAACAAAATGCTGAGATTTTTTTTTTTTTCACCAAATACAAGTTCTAGAAATCCAGTGACACATGTTCGAGCTACACTCACATCAGGAGAAAGGAACAAGAAAGATTACACACTAACGTGTCTTTTAGGAATGGCTGCTTTGAACGAACAGTTCCTGATACAGTATTTTTGATCAATTTGATATTGGAGATTTTTATTGTCGTCCCACCTGTTTGCCGCTCAAAGTTTATCCATTTTTTTTTCTTCAGAATATGTTTTTTTTTTTGGTAATATTGTTTACATCTTTGACTTTTAGTTTATTTTAGGAGAGTAGCTGTTACTGCCAGAGGTCATTTGTGAAAAGTGTATTTAATAAATCCAATATAAAGTTCAGAGGTAGTGTATGATGTGCCTTTGTGCACTGGTAGAATTAAGGGCCCCACCTTACCCTGAAGATGTTGAGACATCTTCGAGGGGATCGCTATCCTGATATTGTCCATGTTTACATATGTCGGTGCAGCATACTCATGTCCACTGAAATTCCCCTGCAGAGGAATTGCATCCAGTTAATGTTGTGATGGGATCACAGTGTGATTAAGTGTTTGTTTGCCCAGGGAGATAGCCTCACCATCAATACCTCTCTTACAGCTACATTTGCCTCTTGCTTTTGTATATGTGTGTGTGTGTGTGTGTGTGTGTGTGTGTGTGTGTGATAAATTCGGCAATAGAGCATGACGATAAATCCCGGACAAGAGCAGGGGAGCAGGCCCATGAATAATGAAGAGATATAACCTGGCATTGCCATGGAAACAGCATCCCCTTTGGATCACCTAGACAGGAAGAGGGGTTGTATGCAGTTATTAAAAGGCACACACACACGCATACACAACTGATTGCACACAGATATCTTCACTCACACGCACACACAGTCACGTTTTCATGATTGAGAGAACATAACATTGAGAGACATTAATTTTTTGGTAACACTTTAACCTTAACTATAATTACTAGTTGGTAGCTGAAACCACAAGTTCACGTGACTGACACAAATGTATGTTTCTGCAGCGTTTTCCACCCACAAGTGTGCACACCCACCTTTTCTGGTGAAACCTAAACCCATATCACAAACTGAATCAGCAGTGTTGGTTTTTATTTCTATTGTTGGCATGTGAACAGCAGTCAGAATAAATGGAAATGGATGCAGAGTCCAGCTAAACTCGACTGTTAGGTTTATGGGAGAGGATGTCCTATCCTGCTGTCATTTCTCCCCCTGACTCTTTTTGTTCTGGTTCGACTTCCCAACGTGTGACCTTTCCTCTCCTTTACAGGGCTGCTCTGGTAGCATTGTGTCGGTGGGAGGTCAGATCCCCAACAACTTGGCCATCCCGCTGCACATGAATGGGGTGAAGATTTTGGGGACGAGCCCCCTCCAGATTGACCGGGCCGAGGAGCGCTCCATCTTCTCCAGTATCCTAGATGGCCTCGAGGTGGCCCAAGCCCCGTGGAGAGCGCTGAGCTCTCTGGTGAGAGGACACAAAGAAATTTAATAATTATTCATTATATTATTCATATTGTTGCTCAACATAATGGGACATGTTTTGTGAGAATGTGGCCAAAAAGCAGGACCCTGTCATCAGAAATCAGCTTTTGTGATTTCTGTTGTTGTCAGTCTTGCAAGAATAAAAAAAAAAAAAAAAAAACTTAAATCAATAAGCACTGCCTTTGATTTACATGCATTATGTGATTAAAATGTTTTGGGGTTCCTTGCATCCCCTCCCCGACTCAGTGTTGTGAATTCAACACCCCTCCTCGTGCCTTTTTTCAGCGCTTTCTTTAACTTGGCTGTCTGAATTTGCTTCCGGCTCCATGTGAATGAAGGAGACCCTGTAGGATATCTGGTGCGCTGAAATGCAGTATGGCTACAGTCTCTGCTAAAATATGCCTCTTCCATTATTGTTCATGTGTTGAGATACCACCGAGGAGCGATTATCTAGTACACACAGATAAGTTCAATGTCTCTCTAGAGTCTGCCGACATATTCTATTTCCATGCCATTTTTGAAGAGGCAGTTTGTTTTTAATGGGCTGGAATAACTCCGAGAGAGCCGTGGGGAGATGGCTCTCGCGTCTCTGAGAAGCTGTTTTGTGTTTATAAATGGTTCCTCATCTGGCGAGTGAACAGTGGGTAATGATTGAAAGAAAAAGACTAGACCTGAGGAGAGACGGAGCGGGGAAAAAGAAAGATGGTGATAATGATGAGAAGGAGAACTTAGTCTTTTTCTCCGCTTGACTCCTTCTGCAGCCCTTCTCTTTCTTCTTTTAATCCTCAAGTTAAGGAAGTGAGACGAGGGGAAATGGCAAAATTCGAATGAATGACCCAACATATTTAATGATTCTTTAACATGCTTTTACGAGAAACTTCTTTACATTGTTGTGTGCATATGAAGAAGAGAGTTTTGGTAATTAAACTATTAAACTGAGAAATCTTGGTTTTCTTAACCATTTATAGGGCAGCTAATTAATTTACTTGAAATTTCAAAATTTAAACTCTAGAGGGTTGTTAGAGAATAATAAAGGACTTCTATTAACATTATAACTTTTTTTTGTTATAACCATAAAATGTAGTTCAACTGAAGTTACCAAATATAATCACTTGCCCTGTAAAGGGTTAAACTGCCTTTGTGACATTTATCTTGACTTCCTCAGACCTTGGGAGTTTGTTTGAGGGGAACTGAGTAAATATAGTGAGGAGTTTGAGGAGATTACAAAGGGAGGTAGATTCATTTACCGCTTCCTTTAAACCGTCCATACTGTTGATCACAGGCATCATCCATGAGCTCACAAGTAATGTTGACACTACTGATAACCTGCTTTTTTTTTTTTTTTTTTACTGAAGATTATGGCCATAGATATAAGGGAATGTAGAATCTCTCTTATTTGGGCTCACTTGCTCCCTTTCTCAGGGAATCGCTTCACTTATGGTGATAAATGAAAGGGCTGTGCCCAGACCAGCGGGAATCCAAGGGTCAACTGCATACATGCACTCCTGACATCTTAAGTAGTGCATGTACGTGGTGTCACAGGCATATTAACTGAATTGATAGCATAATTATGAGCTCAGAGAAGAGTGTGACATCATGTCAGAGGAGTCTGACATCACAAGGTGGGACATCAATGTGATACCTGTAAGGTCGCAGGAGAAAGGGAGACACCAAAAATGAGGTTATTTCCATGATATGTATTGAGTCCCACATCAGATGGACTGATAAGATTGATTAATCAGATTTAGGCCATGTGAATGGTTTTGGAGAAGACATACAGAGATTCCTTCATTTATTACTAAAAAAATCCATCATTCATTCCAGTGACAGTGAAACTGATAATTTAACACTGAAAAACTCATTCATGGCTATTTTAAGTCAGAGAAAAGGAAAATATTTGAGAGATGTATTATATAGAAGCTTATAGTGGTATCTGTAGGAGCTTGAAATGTGTGTTTTTGTTTTGGGCCTCTTAACTGATGAAGTTTGTATCGGGATGACACTCAATCTTGCTGAAACACCTGTTCTTTCTTCACAGGAAGATGCCTTCGCATTCGCCAACCAAGTGGGCTATCCTTGTCTTCTGCGGCCATCATACGTACTCAGGTGAGATTTTTACGATTCAGAGTAGGTGGTCCTTTTTATGTTATCAACTCAGTGACCTGAAATGTTTCAGAATGTAAACTTCAGTTATTTTGTTAAATAAAATTGAGAAAAAAAATGCAGTCCTATTATGCTGAGGCATTTATGAGCCAAACATCTACAAAAAAAAGTATTTGTTGCACAAAATGAATATTTTTTTCCCCTCTTATGTTGATTAATCAGCTTAGCGCTTTCAGAAATGCTCCTTCAACCATGCAGGGACACTTTTGCCCAGTAGATGTCAGGAAGACTGCTTGAATGATCAGAATGGCACTAATGCATAATGGAGCTTTGAATTTTCTTTTCTTTTCTTTCCTTTTTTTTTGTTTTCGTGTTCAAGATGTGGTGAAGAAAAGGATAAATCTTCTCAATTCAGAAAACTGTGAATGACCTTGAGTGTCTGTCATAGGTAAAATTTAAATCTAACAATTAAAAGTTGCAGACATCAGTGAACTATTGAAATTCAGTGTTTCAAAAGTAACTGTAATCACGGTGTTAAAAATTTAATCTGTATTGTTAATGCTTTATTTATACTGACTGAAGCTGAATACTGTTAAAGAGGGAGTTCTCCTCCTCTCCCTGCCATCAGAGTGTAGTGAACTCTCTGATCTTTGCCATCCTGAAGCTTTTTTTTTACTTCTTCTCTTTGACATACTTGGTAATATTTTTTGAATGTTCCTCTCATCCTCTGCAGATATGCACAGTTACTCACACATTTACACACCAAACACTCTCTTTCTTGTCATATCCGTGCCTCATATTCTCCAACCAGTAAAATCCACACTCAGAAAAAAGGATGTTTCTTTTGCATATTTAAGTCAGTTCTTCCCTTTGCTTATGAAAACATTTACATTCATTAATACTGCTGTAACGTGCCGAGCGCTGCCAGATGCAGCTGTATAATGACGAATGCCAGCATTTAGGCAGGTTTCAAACTTCAGTTTTATCATAAATACTTAACCTACGTAACCCCTTTATAATTAAAGCATCTTTTTAAATTTCCCTACTGCATTACAAGTGTTACGAAAGCCGTTGCTGAAACAACAGAGATCATTTGCGAAGTAACTCTGAGGATTTCCATTGAAGGGGTGTTTATGTGGGTGTTTACAATCCAGCCCGAGTAATAAGGTCACAAGAAAGCGACTTTATTAAAATATGTTTGTTCATTATGTAAGCAGATACCATTGTTA
>JAOWBL010000859.1:0-16588 GCA_028564865.1 Zenarchopterus dispar | reverse complement strand
GCTGCCTAGACGCAGCCAAATAAAGAACTTTCTGTTATCCTCTGCGTGTGGGTCCAGCCCTTACCTTCGCCATAACACAGTGTCCAAAAACATTTTTTATACAGCTGATCACAGGACTATTTTCCACTTTGTTGCTACATGGTTCAGAGGCTGTGTAGCTGTCTGATGCAAAATTTATGCAAAAATGATATCAGTCAACGTAGGCTATAGGGCTTCACACAACTTCATTTCAAAGAGATAAAGTTATCATTTTTATAACCATATTAAAATATCTTGTTTGCTGTGGTTAGTTGACTTTTTGATCCAAAAAGCAAAGTGTAAGCCAGCTCCTTGTATTTAGTTTGAGGCATGCTAAACTGATCATTAACTGGGCCTTCCTCAAATGTGTTTGAAACTTTTATAAGTACAAAAGAAAACAATTAAAGGGAATTCCAGTCAGTTTCACACTGAAAGGAGAAAAATCAAAGGAAATGCGATCTCTTTGAAGCAAACCACATAATTGCTGGGTTCTTTTTCCATTTAGGTAAGTAACCAAAATCATATAATAAACAAGGAAAGCAGATATCCCCTTAATCCCCTCAAAATGACTGCACATTCCATAATAAACTACATTAAATGCTTACAAAAGCTCAGACTCCATAGATTTTAACAATGAGTCTCCTCAGTCTATGATAATAACCCATTTATCTAGCAGCCAAAGAAAGGCAAAAATACTCTTTGCAATTTACACATCTATAATCTTACTTTTGTGTGCTGTGAAGAGAATTTATTTTGAAGTGCATCATTACCATAAAATTATTAATCCATTCATTGTGACATTATAATGAATCATCTGTTAGCTTTTTAATGCCCAGTAAATATAATGCTATTCCCAGATTGAACTTACATCACCCTTGCCAACCATAGAAATGTATATGAATGCCTTGGAACAAGATTGTTGAGAAAGATGAAGCAAAAAAATTTTATGGAGCATGACAGAAAAGACAGAAGACAACAGAGATGGAAAGAAAGTGCTTCTAATCTTAAACTTAACACTGAATGGCAATTAGTTAGTTCACCCCACCTGTTGATTGTTCTGCTTTTATCCTTAACACCATTCCTCATCCCATTTCTCAGTGTGCCTTCCACTTTAGTTTGTGCAATTCAAGATGTTTGCTTTTCCTGCCAGTTCCTTATTTACCTCACCTCTACTGTTCTCAGTGTGCAGTTTCCTTTATCCTCATTTCTGGTAAGATGGGCAACAGCATGTGTGTGTCTGCAAGAAAAACACAGAGAGCAAGATAAAGAGTATGTGCTTGTTATTCATCTGTTACATAACAATTGTGACTGATGCCAATGGAGAACCTGAAAAAACTGTCTCTGTGAACAATAATCATTGAATTGATGACATTGCATACAAGGCAAGGCAAGATTATTTGTCCAGCACTTTGCATGTACAAGACAATCCAAACTGCTTTACATAAAAACATTTAAAAAATGCATTAAAAAGTAAAAGAGTTCAAAAACAGAATTGCAGACACACAGACATAAGTTTAAAAGAGTAAAAGAAATAAGATGCAAGAAATAAAGGTCACAGCACATTTTTTTTAGATTACTGAAATACAGCAGTAAATAAACTGGTTTTCAACCTTGACTTAAAGCAACTGAGAGTTTCAGCAGCCCTGATGCATTATGGGAGTTAGTTCCACAGGTGAAGAGCATAAAAGCTGAACGCTGCCTCGCCATGTTTGGTTATAATTCTGGGTACAGAAAGTACCTGTGACCCTCAAGACCCATAGGTTTCGGTTGGTTCATAATGGACCAGGAAATTAGAGATGTATTTTGGCTCTAGACCACTCAGAGATTTATAAACCAATAGCAGGATTTTAAAATCTATTCTGTGACAGACAGGAAGCCAGTGTAAAGATCTAAGAACTGCTTTTATATTGTCCACTCTCATCTGTCTGTGGTAACACACTTTGTTCTTTTTTATAATTTGAGCTAGTGGGAGCACATAGATGTGAAACAACAGAGGCTCCAGAATTCCACGTTATTTTTGTTTCCTCTGATTTGTAGTTACCTAAAGACACAAAATAATCCATGTCTTTTAGACTGGACCCCAACCAGGTAAGTGCTGTGCCAAAAGGCCCTACCCAGTTCTTCCACATGTCTAGAGATGTCATGTCAAGATGTTATGGTCAACCATGTCAAATACCATGTCAAATTGCCACTATCCATATTGGAGCAGATGTCATTAGTGACCTTTACTAGAGTTGTCACAGTGCTGTGGTGTGGCTCGAAACCTGTCTGGAAAACATCACAACAGTCATTTAGTTTCAGGAGGTGGTACAGCTGTTGAAAAACTTGTTTTTCAATTATTTTACCAAGAAAAGGGAGGTTTGATATAGCGCTATAGCCGTTCATGAGTTATTCTGTTTTAAAAGTGGCTTAATAATGGCTGTTTTTAGGCACTGAGGAAAGATACCTGAAAGCACTGATGTCTTTATAATGTGTAGAACAGGGGTCTCAAACTCCAGTCATCAAGGGCTGCAGTCCAGCATGTTTTAGACATTTCCTTGCTTCAGCACACTGATACAAATGACTGTGTCATTGACACAGTTCTGCAGACCTTGATGATCAGCTGATGACAATTGTTAATTAGAATCAGGCGTGTTGCTGGAAGGATACATCCGAAATATGCAGGACAGCAGCCCTCAAGGACTGGGGTTTTAGACCCCTGGTCTAGAAGATCTTACGCCTTAAAAATGTGCAACATTTTTAAAAAGCTCTATTGGCAGAGTATCAAGGCAGCAAGTGATGAAATTCAGGTGATTTATGATGTAGTCCAGGTTCTTATGAGTGACTGGAGGAAATTGTGTCATGGTTTCTCTCAGTGGACACAGAAGCAGCACATATCCTGTGCCTAGCATAGGAGTTCTCACTGACTGTCTAATTTTCTGAATTTTTCCAGTAAAGATAGAAACAAACTCATTGCAGACACAGTTGGATAGAAGCTCAGTGTGTACTGACCCAGGGGAATTTGTTAGCCTGTCAACTGTAGTGAACAATATGTGCATTGTTGTTGTTTTTGTACCCTATGTAAGGAGGACATGATTAAAAAAATAGAATTATTCAACTCAACCATCTCTTTTCCCAAAACTTCACATGTTTCATTTATATTTGCATTGTATCACAAGACTGGTTTAGTGCACTGCAATAGACTGGTGACCTATCCAGGTTATACCCCTGCCTATTGCCTGTAATGAGTTGGGTTAGGTTCAGCAGACCCCCATGACCCTGTATAGAATTAAGACAGGTACAGAAAATGGATGGATGGTTTAGTGCAAATCTCTGACACTGACTTTCTTTTGCTAACTTCTGAAGTTAAGTTTAATAATTTCATTTTCATTTTCAGCCATTTTCGTCTTCTTTTTCTGATCTTTATATTTTTGAAGGGATTGTTCTTACTACACCTAAAAGACTATTAATTCTTACTTTTATGGTTCAAGTTAGTTTGTTTCAGATTTAAAAATTTATTTCTATGATGGTTTTACAAATATAAATAGTTAAAAGGCATTCCAGTGTAGAGAAGACAGTGCAGCATGTTCTGTGTGTGCTGCACATATTCTGCATATTAGCCCTATTATATTTCTAGAATGACACTTTATTCTTCTGGTACAATGCTTTCATTTCAAGGTTGATTTCACAGGTCGATTGCAATTGTATCCCCAAGCAACCTATGTAAATGAAAATTTTCACAAATGTGAGGTCTTATAAGGCAATGACATAATACACATTTTGGGCATGCTGGACATAGTGGAAGCATGACTTCAACTTGATGTTATCACCTTTTAAATCAATATTTTCCTTTTTAATGATTCTTTTTTAAAATTTCTTTAATTTTGATTCATGATGAGATTTTGGTACCAAATATTTCAAGGCAAACCTCCCATTTGTAACCAAAGACAATGTAACATTGTCAACAGTGACATTAGATTTTTTTTTTTTTTTTTTAGCCTCAAAACAATCAACCACCATTGTTGTTTTCTTTCTGGTGAAGTTGAGTCATTAATTTTTATTTACCCATTTTCTGGTATATTCTCTACCCCCTTACTCTCTTAAGAGAAAACTGAATATTGTATCTGACAATATGAAGCTAGTTGTAGGCCAAATCTAATTAAATATGGGGACACAGTACTTACTCCAAACAAACTGTGAAAACTGAAGGCTAATGTCAAAAACTGAAGGTTAGTGTATTAATAAAGGGACCTGAATTACTACCAAAGATTTGAAATACTCAGAAGCTGTACAAATCTAAGATAAGGAAAGATCATTTCAATTCTTGTACAGAGAGAGATATTCACCTTCTATAGCTCTTTGAGAGCATGGGTTAAGTTCTAATGACCATATTTACTGTAGCCAGCACATAGGTACCTTAACATTAGGCAAAAAAAAAAAAAACTGTCAGCATTCCTGTTTCCATCAATCAGGTCAGCCGTCCATCATCTTTATTCGATCATTTCTATTTAGGGTCATGGGGAGCTGCTAGAGCCTACCCCAGCTCTCTTTATGTGCTATTACCTCTTGAAATCCACCAGTTCATATACTATGATTTGATTGGCTGAACAGAATCATGCTAAAATGACCTTTCAGATACAGTGCAGTAGGAGCTGTGTTCCTGACTGGAATCCATTCATTTGTTTACAGTATGTTGCACTGCGCTGAGCTTCGTGTGTGTACAGCACAAGAATGCACATGCCATCTCTGCAATGTCACTTTTGGCACAGCACTTCGTGGCAAAACTCAACGTGTTCAATTGCAGAGAACCTGATAGACCACAATGAATGAGAAACTGATTTTGATTGAGTCCCACTTACCTAAACTGTACATCATAACATAAAAAGGAAAGCTTTGCTACAGAAAGGAGCTTTCATTAGATTGAGCTTAATAGGAGGTATTTGGAAAGTGGTCGAAATGTTTTTTGTTTTAGAAAACTGATCATTTTTTGATTTACGGTTATGATATATTTTTCTGATAGGTCTTTAAAGCAATCAGTCTAGGCATGCTGAAACTAAAATGTACGTGCCATATAAATGTATTCTCTTTACCCTATGTCTAGAAGTGGATTAATATTGTTCACTCAGTATTAATATTAAAGGTTGGCACTCTGTTAGATCTGATGTTTATGAATCAGGGAGTTGAAACAGCCTGTTTTAGCAGTGTACAGCACACATTAAACCTAGGTTGTCAGCCAATGCTGGCTTAATAGTAAGAACACTTATTGTACATTCATAACTTAGTGTTATTCTCAAAATATATAGAAAATCTTGAATGAAGGTCCTGAATTAAAAAAAAAAAAATCAGTCAACCACCCTTGTACTGTATGTGAAATGTTACCTTTTTAGCAAGCAAACGTAGCTTTAGATTCCATTAAAATAAATTCAAATTTGAATCTTTTGAGATAGATAACTTTACCTAGTACAAGAAATACTCCTTTAAACCATATCTAAATAGCTTCCAGCTGAAAAATGTTGAAATGTCCAAATAGTTGCATTGTTTGAACCCATGCAACATCGTAACATATTCTCAAAGATGTCCCGGTGAGGGAATCAAATAAGATGAGAAAATTCAACATTTTATAAACTACATATCACATTGTGATAGACCTGCATTTAAGGCAGGATTGGACATAATCACAGCGTTGACTTTTTAGATGTGAGAATCTTTATAATATCTCAACACTGAAATCAAATGTCTTGTTTTTATCAACGTGGATGTAAAAATTGGTTCCTGTGAGTCACTCAAATGATTCTTGATTCAGTTTATGAGGAGAAACAGCTTTATGTCATCACTATGGGGGTGGAAACCTTTTGGGCACATTGTGCCAGATTTTGTAGCTGGATGTGACAGGCCAGGCACCTTTTGGAGGAAATAAACCTAGTGAGTGTGTGTCTGGTGGTCCTGATGGCGAAGCTGGCAATGTGCCTCCTGTAAGCTATACAGCTGCTGTGTTCCAGACAACTCAGGCTATGAAAAGCACTCAGTCCAAAGTAAGCCAAATGGCCTGAACACAACAATGAAAATGTGGAGAATGATGAGATGATGTCTTTGGACAACAGATTGCAGGGGACTTATAACACACTGGTGGCACAAATTATGAAAAATATACATAAAAGTTGTAGTTTGCCTTATGAGGCCCTGAAGAATGTAAATGGTTCACATTTGCTTTTAGATATTGCCCACTTATTATATCAAACTTTCACAGCAACTCTTTTTTTGATGTGAAAGAGTGGTAAGGAAAAAACGCTTTTTTCTTTTTTGTGAAGTACGACAGCTCAGTTGTTGTACTGTAGTGATAAACATCTGTCTTTAATTTCTTTTTTCTTTAATTGCAAGCAGACATTCCTTGTGTGTGAGCTCAGCTGCTGTTCCTAAAATTCCAGTTCTCACACTCACAAAGTCCTGCTTATATGTTCTGCTTTGTCCCAGACTTGTGTTTCTATGCTCAGAGTAACTGTTAAGGACACAAATATCCTTCTCTATAGGACACATATCAGTCCTTCCATCTAAGATATGAGTTCCTCCACTTTCATGCAGGCCTCTTCAGTGAGGTCAGGAACCATTCCCATTTTTCTCTTGAAGTGTTGTAAAACAACTCTTTCAAAAAATTACAGACACTAAAAAGGCAGATATCACTGGACTAGTGACCTGTTCAGGTGTATAACCAACAAGGCCCTAAATTAGAAGTTGAAGTGGATTTTGATGATGGATGGATGGATGGATGGATGGATGGATGGATGGATGGATAAAGTGTTAGTTATAAAATTGAGGTTACCATTCCCTGGTATTTTTTTTTCTTTTTTTTCCCAGCTTTGGCTCATATGAATCCTTCAAATCTGAAAAAGATACTGACCCTTCTTTTATGGGTACCAAAAAAAAAAAAAAAAAATCTGAAAAAAAAGCCATCATTCTGGACATTGACTTAATCTTAATTCAACTGTGGATGAAATTTTGTGTTATGCTGGAGTTTTCAGCACTCAGAGTGAAGTAATGATGTTTTCAGCATTCCTCAGTGTAATATTACCTTTTTAAATGTTTTATTAAGAAATAACATCCTGCATTCAGCATCTCTTAAATTCATAATTATAGCAATGGAAAATTGTGGGAATTATTCAATTTTTCAGTCTGAGTCATGAAGGAAAGGTGGTATTCTGTAACATATCATCTTGAGTATGAATGTTAGTACTTTTTTAATGAAACCCCATAAAATAAGTCTTTCTACTTACGTGGACAGACACATAATAAAATTCCATAAAATTGATATGTGATGAGTTTGGAGACCAAATGTGCATGAAAAGTAGCAAAATAACATGCACATGACTGCCAATATGGAGAAAAATGTATGGACATTTATTAAGGGTTATCTATCCTTCTCCAGAAATTTAAAACCTTTTCTCATTCCCAAGGCATCAAATACCACTATCAACATGCTCACAGTACTTAAATATTTAGCTGTCCTTTTTGTGTCTGTGTCCTAATCCACCAACTACAGAAATATTACACACATAAAGTTTATATTTAGATCAAATGCAATTGTAACTTAGAAAAAAAAAAACAAAAAACAAAAAAACAAACTACAGAAATCACCCTTGAGACCTCAATAAGGAGTGCTCATTATATGTCCTTGAAAACTCCAATATCGTGACAGACAGTTGTCACTGAAGAGTAATTACACAAAAAGGAGTGGACGTCCCCTGTGGACATGCATGCCATTAAATCTGATTTAACTGACCTTCAATTTCTGAGAATTACAAAAATAATGAACTACAAAGTACAAAGGTAGAGGAGGGACGAAAGGAGCAGGATGCTTAATGATTCTCCTACCACTGCAGTGATTCATACTGGTGCGAATTTAAAACTTGTACTCACTCTTCTTTAAAACAAGATGGTTAAATGTTGAATAATAAGTTGATCTGGTATGTGTATATACAAGATAAGGCCAGTGATCTCTTGTTTTCAATCTATTTCACTGTGTGGTAAAATCACTATAAAATCTGTAAACTGTTATTTAAAATAAAAGTAAAACCACGGTTTGAAAATATTATGTAAAATTAATTATGAGTTTTGAAGGAGCCATTTAAACACAAGTTTCCACAATCCACTTCGCATGTCAATACAAAAACAGCAATGGAACCTAAAAAACTGTTCTGTTTCCTTCTGTGACAAAAACTATGATCAGGCACAGATATTAACTGCAAATGGAAGAAGCCTGAAATAACCATTATTCTTCCCAGGTAATCAATCATCTGACAAAATTGAGTAACTGAGCTAAAACAGTTTTGGTTAGGCAAGGAAAATATACAACATTCACTGGAAAAGAATGGTACACAGTTTGGTAAAAGTGCACTATTATAATTAATCTTCATTTGAATGGTGTGTAAATATGAAACTTTTGATAAATTGAATCAGTATCTATAAATATCAAAGGCATATGGTAGTAAATAGCGAATACAGATCAAAACAGATGTAGAAAAAAAGCATTACTTAACTATTCCCAAAAGGGGAATTAAAATGTCATTGCAGCCACAATATAAAATTATTGCCAATTGAACACCAAAGATTTAAAATGTTATAAATCTAATGTTCATCCCAACAATGTAGACTGGCAAGGGTGGATACTTACTACTGCTGAAGTGAACCTCCACATATTTACTCTTGTCCATGTTCAGCTCTTCTGTAGGTGGTTTACTCCACACTTCTTCAAAAACTGGCCAGTCAGAACCCTGTGTTCACCCTCCTGTCCAGCCTCTCGTCATAAACAACTTAAGCCATTTCATCAGATTATTACTGCAGATGGCACAACTGAGTGCTCTAATTTAAGTCTTACAACATTCTTGGAACTACTGGTGTAAGTTATTCCAACTAGTGCATGGTGACATAACAGTAAGACTCAATGCAACAAAATATATACATAATTACACCAAAAACATATATATCTTTAAATTAAATGTATTCATATGTTTGTGATGGGGTTACTAAATTACCTTAAACACAATGGTTGTTTTTTTCCATCTCTGATAAGTACCTGATCACTACACATCTTGTTGTGCTGTCGTTCAGAGATTTGTCATAAAATCCCCCATACCTTCCTTCAACTATCTTTAAGACTTACAGCTGTCCCCTTTCTGGGACATTAATTCTACTATATGGCCCTTACATCAATGTCATTTATGTCCTTCTATATGTCAACTCAAGTATGTTAGTCTCCCTTCAACTATAGTAAACTGCCTGAAATCTTTGAACGAAATCTGGAAAAATACCAGATACTGAAAGTGTGAATACTTGCTATGAATTATTTCTGTAAGCATGCACACAAGTAAGGGGGTTTGATAATAACTGCTATTAAACCACAGATAATATGCCAGAATTGTAGCAAGACTGCACTGACCAAAACAGATCCTGTCAGGTGTATACAGGTGACAGCTGCAGGGAAAAGACAGCCAACTGGCCAGTTATTTTGAGCAGCGTTTTCCTCTGCTCTGGTGTTTTTAATTTAAAAAAAAAAATTTTTTTGCAAGGAACTTATATTACAGGTGCACACTGTAAATGGCATGATCAAAAACATGTTCAAGGGTTAGTATCCTATGTTAACTTAATTTTATTTGTGGGATAGTATATAGATCTACACTTATCAGCAATAAGCTGAATTAGTCATTTTCTCAATGACCATCAGTCTGTCACATCATTGTGGATGAATTTCATCCTATTGTTATTGAAATGATTCCTTCCCTTTACTGAATTTTTTTTCAGCATTCTCTTGTTCACAGTTCTCTTGGAACTGTGAATTAGTGTTCTTTGGCCGGAACCAGTTTCCACCAAGTTTTAGTTGTTGGACAGATGGTCACATATTTGCTAGAATACTCTGGTATAAAGAGGAGCTTGTAGTTGGCCCAATCAGTGCAAGGTCCTGTTACTGCACATGCAACCTTAAATCAAGACCTGCTGCTGTGCTTGACAGTGAGTATAATGCATTCCATGTGAAAAACTTTGTCCCATGGACAGATGTAGACATCTGTCCAGTCTCCTCATTTTTATGAGGAGACTGGACAGATACAGATTTGTAAACCCTACTCACGTTTTCATGTTCTTTATAGACACAAGTGGCATTCTCCTGGCAAACGGAAATCGTTCAGTAGCTTTTCCAGTTGTGTTCTTACAGATTTTTTTTATTTAATATGCTAATTGAAGCCTGTGGGGTCGGATGTAGCTCTTGTTTTCATTCATTTATTCACTTACTGTTTTGTTTTGTATTGTTTTCTGCATTTCTCTGAGCGTTGGCCAGACCTTGGGACAAATTAGCTTTTCATGTTTTAGGTTTAAGAAAACTCCTTAGCTTTAATATATATTTAAAAAAGAATTCTTCAAAATTACATAAATAATGACACTGTGGACTAACTTAATTTTTTAAAATTGTTTTTACAAAAAAAAAAAAAAACATGTTAAAAGATGTGGTACTAACTTTTGCAAATGGTTACTTGACTGTAGCAAATGCTGATGGATGTTTGTCTATTGTATCCATAAACATAAGCAACCCTCTGATGGAATTGTTTTTACTTTTGACATTCTGTTTTGTGTGTGTTTGTGTGTGTGAAAGTGTAGGTGTGTGTGTATGTGTGTTTAGTTGTAGCACCATCGCTGCACTCTGTGCTTTAAGTTAAACAAAAATGACTGATACCCTGTTGGAATAAATGAAAATAAAATTTTACTCAGAAAGAAATCAAATACTAGTTTTCAAGTTGAGGTTATATTTATTTATACATTAAATGAGTTTAATTTGCTTGCAGGTCTCTAATTAAGAGTTTGTAGCTCTCTAATGCATGTATAATCATGCATTTCAGTACACAATAATGAAGTATATTTTGGAGCATTGATTAGAAGAAGTGATATACAGTAAGTTATGACATACACAAAGTCATTCTTGCATCAGTCACTCACACATGTAGCCAACTCGAAGGACTGAGCCATGTTTTGAAACAAAACACACAGAATGGTTTTGGTAACTCAAACATATTTGGCAAAAGATTATAGATTAGCCTGCAATGTTTAATAGTCCCACACCATCATGATTATATCACTTGAGTAGATATACATTCACCACAAGGCTGCTGCACAGATTAAAGTAGGGTTTGTCCAAGACCACACACACAGAGGTTACATTTTTACAACCTTTCATTAATAGCACTGCATTTAGAGAATTTTTTAAGACAGGATTTTATACATTTCTTGGCACATAATGCACTGTATGCTAATGGGAAATTGTTATCTTTAGCAGAGACGGCACGCATGTGTGTATCTGAGAGAAGACGAGCCCCTCTGGTGAATATAGTTCCAGGTCAGTGAAGGACTGGCACCCCACTCATAAAACACAGACACACACACACACACACACACACACACACACACACACACACACACACACACACACACACACACAGTTAAGCTGTCATGCTGTGAGTTCACTGCAGTCAAGTCACTGCACCACTTTTATTATTGTCACAGTTTGGCAGGATTCCCCTGCAACACAGACTAGGATGGGGAAATGCAGTCCTCCAGCTAATATACCGTAGTGTAGAAAACATGAACGTCAGCAGGATTCTTTCTTCCCAACAGGAGATGTAGGTGCTGTCACCTAATGAGGGTGGGTTATGACTAATTTGTTATGGCTTACTGGTTACTGCATTTTTTTCACCAAGTTATTACTGGGACTTTATTGATGTTTTTATTAAATTTTCAGTTAAATGATAGAAATAATAAATGTATAATACTGGTTAGTAAAAAAACCAACAATAAAAAAAACAGCTAATCACTATAAGAATTAGGGTAGTTATTTTTGACAAAAATGCAACAAAATCTTCTTATAACCAGAAATCAAAGACTTAATTTAACATTGCATTTGGCTTTTTGAGACCTTATGTGCTAAGATATTTCCTTAACATGTTATGGGAACCTCTGTGGCATTTGGATGATTTTATTTTCTCATTCCGTTAAAGCTTCTCTGTTATGTTGAGGTGACAAATTTCTATGTCTGTAACCAAAGACACACAAATGCATATACCTAAAAAAAAAAAAAATTAAAGAGAAAATTGCTAAGAGATCAAACAAGCACATTTTCTTTTCTCTTTCCTGCTCTCCAGTTTTTTCCAGAGGTCTAGATATCATTATAAGTGGCTGAACGAAGGCTATCAATGTTTAACATCTGCACTGTCAGGAAGCAAAGAAGGGATGGGTCCTTATCTAATTGGCCATCTGGATTGCTCTACTGTAAAACATGACAGCTACGGACGGTATACAGCAGATCCGAATCGATCTGCTCTTGATAAAAAGGGTACACCTTCAACAGCAGGAAGGTGCAATTTAAAGAGAGGAAAGTGGGTTCAAAGGAGATATAACAAGGATAGTGAGGTCAGCAGGACAAATCTGATGCACACCTAGATGTTCAAAATCTCATAACAGACAGAAAAAGGTGGAAAATAGTAATAACAACAACAACAACAACAACAACATGTGAATTTAAATTGTCCATATCAGTCAATGTGACTGTGTGTGGTTGTATGTCTATATGTGGTTCTTGTAATGAACCGGTGATCTGTCCACTGCTTTTCGCTGCTTTTCTGCCCAATGAGAGCTGTGATAGGCTCAAGCAGACCCCTGTGACAGTGAATAGAAAGAAGTGAATTTAAATATATAGTATAATAGTACAGTCCCATGCCAGATTTATTGTGATGAAACTGATGTGCAATCTTGTGGAGATAACAAAGATTAAAGACCATTTTGTAATGTGATTGCACCAGTCCAATATTCAGGTTGAGAGAATTATCAACAAAATTTGTACAAAACAGCCTCTTTGTCTTCTTTACATTTCCTTAACATCAGTTTCCTATGGTGGCTCCTTAATTCACAGTCATATAAACTGGCTTATTCCTACAGTCAAAAAACAAAACAAAACAAACAAACATAAAATATATGCCAGGTTGATTGGTGAATTCTAAATTGCCCATAGGAATGAGTCTGAGTACGTGTGTGGTTTTTGGCCTCAATGTGACGGTAATAGAAAACTTGTCCAGGGTGTATCCCTGCCAAAGAAAGCTGGGAAAGAGCACCAGATCTGACACTAGAAAGAAATAAATGAATATAGATAATGGATGGATGAGTACAGTTAATGGATAGATGGGTATAAATAATAGATGGATGGCCGGTACACAAATAAGGGACCTGCTGCCTTCAAAATTCATGTCCACCCATAGCTGGCTTTGTTGTATAGTGCTGAAGATGCTGACCCAAACTTCACAAGTAGTTGAAACAGAGGAAAAAATTGAATCTAACTTATTTTATTCATCTATATAGTAGGTAGTGATGGTACATACTGATTAACTAATATAAGACATTTAGGGTTCCCTGCATCCCAGTTTAATACTTTTACACCTTATGACAAATACATGAAATACATTAGAAATTTTCTTTTGCAGCCCGAGCTCACATAAATTAGTGAAATTACCACAATCTTTTCAAGACCAAATTATGATAGTGCTGAAATTTTGGAGACAAAAATATTGCAGTTGTTACTGTTTAGTCTTTTAGCAGCAATGTGAACACAATTGGTTGAGGTAGGGAGAGTTCGTTAGGTTTAGGAAAAAATAAATAAACTGAGCTTAATCACAAAAAAAAAGAAAAAAATCCAAAACAATTTTTTACTGTAGTAATGACACTGAGTGGGTTTCCATCTATTTTTTTTAACTTAAAATGTAAATGACATGAATCGTCTGACTAGAAATGAATAAGAAAATGACACAGCAAGATGGTGATTAAAGAAATATTCCAGAGTTTTAACTCAAGGACCATGCAAAAAACATGTACAAAGAAAATACTGTTTGTACTTTCACTTTCGCTGTGATTATGAAATCCATATCAATACACTCATGATTGTTGGATATACTACTCTCAAAAGACAAAATAACGCGGAGAGTTCATGAGCTCATGACAGGCTCAAGCAGACCCCCATGACCACGAGCTACTTTCATAGAGCTGGATCAGCACTGGAGCTCTATATAAGGACCTTTTCCACACTGCAATGATATTGTTGAGTCTTGTAGTAGCTATTTATCCTGACATTGCTACTTAGTCTCTGTATTAATGTATTTAAAAAAACTACGTTGTCTTGCTCCTGAATGAAACTTTACACTAATTACAATTAAGTGATATTTATTGCATAGATTTAACTCTTAATATTTATTTAACATGATGAAACTGAAACTTTTGAACAGCTAAAATTACATCTACATAGTCTAACACAGATCTGGTGGAACACAGAAAGAATGCATGTAAAATATTGGATGGTAAAACAGATATTTTGTTTTTCTCTTGCATTATTTTGTAATGTCTAGTAAAATATAGCTTTTGAGTTTTAGCCAGCAAGGACATGGAAAATTATGTTTAAAAGTTACATGAAATATCATGATTTCAATTAAATCAAAAACATCTATTAAATGAAAGAAGCAGCTCCATGACAGCATCTCTAGACAGGATTATAACAACAGAGTAGTGGCTCAATTGTCTGTTGCTTCAGGCAAGATGTGCTCTGTTATTGAGCGACATGAAATCCATTCTGTCTGTGACACAGCTGTGTTTATTTTGTAAGACATGCTGCCCACATGAAATGTGCCTGCTGCCTACACAGTCTTCCATGCAAACACACACACTTGGTTGCAATGTCAGCAATTCAGTCTAATTTTTCATTTTGCCATTTGATTGGATAATTTTGTTTAAAGCCTTTGAAACCCTAACAATCTCAACATGGTAATGTTTTCCAAAAGTGTGGTTTTGCCATAAAACAAAATATATGAATATTGGCTCTGTCATCTTGGAATATCCCTGATCTATGAGGGAAGTATATTTTGTTTCTCAACTCTTGTCAGATTTTTGGAACATAATGTCCCTGAACTGAAAGCTCACCAACTGAAGAAACCCAAATCATAACACTTCTCCCATGAGCTAGTCAGCCCACTTTCTTCCCTTGGTCCCATGGATAGTGCAACCCCTCATCTTGTTGCTTTGTCAAAATTTTAATGACCACCCATATTTTTATTTTTCAGTTATTTTTCAGAAATAGATGGTGTAGTCATATCAGAAGTGGACCTATATTTGATGGCCCAATCTTTGACCATTTATTGATTAATTTACGTCAGCCATGGGGAATATATTCATATTTAGTGCAGCTTCCCTCAGAACCAAGCACCCTATTATTCACAAAAAAAACCCCAAAAAACAACAACAACAACAACAAAACCTGTCCTATACAGATGATTATAATTGTATTAATTAGGGTTCTATTGTGGTTAAGAGAGTCAAGTTCTGCTTGACTTTTAAAGTAAATATAAAGGCGGGAGATTTATTTTGGAATAAAGCCTTTATGGTTTTGCTTATACCACAGTGGGTAACTGTTTTTGTACAGGATCCCGGGCTGATAATTATAACAATTATTCACAAACTTGTATTTTTTTTCTGTCATGTTGTGTTCATGAAGATTATTGTTTGTATTGTTAGGTTATATTTTTGGAGTCATTGGGATTACTTTAAATATCGAAAACATGTTGCCATGTATCCATGACAACACATTTGTCACAAACAGATGACAACATGGATAAGTCACCAATATCAGCAGTATACAAAACACAGTACTTTTTTATTAACCATTTGGTATGTTATTGTGGTTGTTCTTTCTTTTCTTTTTGGTCCTGGATATCAAATTTCCAAACTGTATAATCCTCAAAAAGTTCTACTTGCAGCTCAGTGGACTAACAAATACCAATAAGAGAACAGTAATGAAACGGTGACAGACCACAGTAATTTTCTTTTTTTCCTGTTTTGTTGCCAGCTTAAACTTTGGAGAGAAAGTGACAAAAACAATGATTAGGACACTGTTGAGTCAAGTTTACAATATGCATTTTAATGATAACTTCAAGTGTTTGGACTTCCCACTCTAATTTCCCTCTGTGCTCTTGCTGAAGTGAAAATACTGAATATTTAGCTGAAAAGTCCCACATGCAGAATTTTCTTTTACTTTCAGCTGTGTTTGCTTATTTTGTCCTGTACAGCCATACTGACTGAGAGTTTGAGAATTCTGTTAAAAACCTCAAATCATCTGGTGCACCTGTCCTTTAGAAAACACTCATGTTGTTGTTAAGCTGATTCTGAAGTTGTACATTGACAATATGATGGAGATTTAGGTTCAGAAGTACAAGGACAATGACAGAACTTTTATTGTTTTCTCTTTGACCACATTGTTTGTTTTATTTGAAATCCATCATCATGTACAAAGTGTAAACTTTCAGCTTGAATTTTAAGAAGTTTCACAAAAATATATAGTTCTGCCATTTAGGAATTGCAATAATTTTAAGCAAAGTATCTTCAATTTTATGGACTGCTCTGTCTTTTTCTGTGTACCTCATGTGCTCTCTAATCTATCACATTTCTGATGTGTGTGTGTGTGTGTATTTAGATGTTAACAGATATGGGTGTACTTGCTCTGTGGATGGAGGTGACTGTCTAGGAG
>JAOWBL010000858.1:0-16591 GCA_028564865.1 Zenarchopterus dispar | reverse complement strand
ATTTTAGGTTGAAAGTTCATTTAGTCTCCAGCTGGTGTAGTTATAAAAGTGCATCCACAGTTTAAGTTTTGGTAACAAGTGCTCTGAAAAAAAAACAAAAACAAAACACTGTTGACTTTATTTATTTTCCTGTTTGTTTCCCTCCTCAAATAAAGGAGAGGTGTTAAAACACATTGTTGGGGTATATGTTTTTTTTCTATCTGAGCTGGTATAAAGTGAAGACAAGTTTAGTGATGTGGCTACAAAGGGAAATAATGCAAAATAGTTGAACCTAGGTCGCTCTCCTAGTGGGAAAGGAGAAACTAAAGCGCTACACAAGCATGACAAGAACATCTACCAGTGGCTCTCAACTGGTCCAGCTTCAGGACCCAACATCACCCATTAACAACAAGCTTCAACCCAAATCCATGAAAATGTTCAAGTTCTGAAACGTATTTAATGAAAACATGATGCAGTTTGAGACTCAAGTGGTGCATAATGAAAACTCTAATACACTGATGTGAACTAAAACAGTACAACAACTGAGAAGTACTTCTCAGAGGAGAGTTTGATTTCACGGTGATGTGGTGGAGAAGGACATGATGTCCAAGTACAAGTGTACTGGTTGTGTTCTGACATTGTGAGCAAATGTTGAGTTGTTGACATCTATTGATTTTTCATCTTTACTACAGTTATGATTCTCAAGAATCATTGTTTTTAAAATAAATCACAGCTTTGATTAAATGATTTCTGTGCTCTACAACTGCTAAAATGGTTTAATGGTCCTTTCTTAATCAATGCAGCAGCAATTGCTTTTCTAAGAGCTTTATTAATGCCTTTCCCTCTTGATATTGTGTTAACACGTTAATATGTATGTTTGTTTGTGTTTTTTGGGGGGGGGCCCTGTTTTTTGTTTTTTAAACTCTATGATGATTGTATTAAACAGGATTAATAATCATCTTCTCCAGACAGGAATATGATCTGAACCCAGATTGGTCTGTTTCATCAGCATGGATTGATAAACTGTCTTTTCTCAGGTCTGACTCAGAAATCGATGGAGCATCTGGCTTCCTGCAGTACTAATGTTTGTGTTTACAATCTTCAGCTGAACTCCACCTGGACCACAAACACTTCAGAGACCTCCAATACTCCTCTCCAGGACCATGTCTTTGTCTCTCAGCAGAGCTGAAGATGAACCTTGTGGACCCAAACAAATGTGTTTGTGGCTGCATCGCTGCTGCTCCTCCTTCTGTCATCCTTCTCCTCATCTTCCTCTACGTGGCAGCTCGTCAGGGGAGGCCCTGGTGTCCTGCCGTCGCCCCCTGCTGGTGGTCGTGCTCCTCTGCAGTCTGCTGCTGATGGTTCTGCTGCTGCTGTGGAACTACCACTGTCTGTTCATCTCCCACTCATGTTTCCCACCAGGGCAGGACTGGGGGGAGTGGGAAGAAAGGTGGGGTAAGGACCAACGTGGATTTGAGTCTGAGAACCACCTGGAACTGGTCTAAACTTGTCCAGAGTTGCCAAACAAACAGCCCAGAAAGCTGCAATGTCATCTGAGCTCTGCAGAAGATGCTGAGACGTAACAGAGAAATAAATGTTTAACTTTTAATTTATTTATTTATGTGAAATCTCACATTAATTGTGGTATATTTAATGTTGAAACAATATTTTCAACTTGTGAAAACAAAACTGTCTTTAAGAAGGGTAGCAACTCTGCTGTATTAAAACTGTACTTAAGTGAATATTTACTAACGGCTATTTGTAGAACTGTAGTAAAAAAAAATAAAACTAACACAGATAAAAACACAATACTGGGATTTAAACCTGATTAAACCCACATTTTACTCACAATAGAACATAGAAAACACAGTTAAAACAGAGGGAATTCACCATCTTAAGAAAAACATCACATGTTTTTAAATTTGACACCATCTCACTCTGCAGCTGCAGGTTTCTAGAGAGACATTTGTCTTGAGGGATATTTTTTTGGAGGGACATTTTGAAGCTTGTCGCTGGTGAAAACTGATCCACGTCTGATGACTGTCAAAACCATCAGACAAGTGTACCTAGCCCTTTTTGTTCTTGAAGGTGTTTCATCGTCCATCCTGAAGATGTCTTTGGTTTGAAGACTTCTGAAACCTCATGTTCTCCTTACTCCACCTACCTACAGGTAATCCACAGATGGGACAATGGGTGGGCGGGACAGACCTGGACTCTGACAGGAACCAACCCACCTTAGTCCAGGTGATGGACGTTACCTCCAGCAGACTTTGGTACTGCTAACCTATAATGACTGCTGAAGTTACTGATGGTCGTCAGGGTGACATCTGTCTGTGGTGGTGGATTTAGACCTAACTGTTGAGGAAACTGTGGACCAGTGGTTCTGGAGATGGCAGCAGAGTCCAGACCAGCTGCATCCACTCTGCTCATCATCTCCATCCAAATGAGTAGCAGTTCCAACCAAAGCCCAGAACTGGAACCAGCTCTGAACTAGTTCTGTTCACAGTCCAGGACCAGAACCAACTTTGATCCTGTTTTATCCACAACCCAGGACCAGAAACCATACCCAGTTCAGATATGGTTCCAGTCACCGCCTATATAGGACCAGAACCACATTGGTACAAAACAGAAATGTGTTAACCTCTTTAGCAAATGTTTACTTGTGTTTTGAATTTAAACTCTAATTCCACCAAAGTTATTTTTGTATCAGTTTGAAGCTAAACGTCATGAGTTTATGTTAAAATTAAAGGCTGAAGTTGTTAGTGTCGTATAATTTATGATTTCACATAAGTGTGCTTTACTTACAATAACCAGTTTTGTAGATGATTACATGTTTGTGAGAAACAGAATAAAACTGCAGCCTGGTCTTCAGATTAAACACACGTTATTGCTTCTGGCAGGAGGTAATGTACATTCAGATGTGAAGACCAGGTCCAGAGATCCGTCCAGACTTGTTTTAAAAACATTTCACAGCAACAATAACTGTGTTAAAGAGCATCTAAATGCTGGCTGACAGCAGATGTGTGATTAGATCTTTCAGCCTGGAACAAAATAAGTCAGGAGCAGCCTGAAGTGGAACAATGTCAACAGAACCCTCCATTAGATGTAAGGGACATACATCACTGCAATGCCGATATCTCCTCCCAGGCTTCTGCTTTGATGTGGTGAAGCTATAAAAGTAACAAAACCAGCAGATATACAGAAAATAACTCGCATCAAAGCCTCAATGTCTTAGAAGAAAGTGTAGGAGTTACTCAAACAGAGAAGAAGCAAAATGTGAAGAGAAAATGGGATCACAGCATGATAAAAAATAAATAAATAAAAAGACAACCAGTCTGACCCAGAAACAGAACCAGAAAACAGGACTGGGACATTTTCACTGTGTTCATACCCGGCAGTCAATCAAATCTGCTGGCACTGTAAGTCCAAGCAGACGTCCACTCAAGAGGATCCTGAATGATCCACCATGGTTCCTAGGTCCATCAGCTAATCTACACTGAAGACGCTGTGGAGCTGCTGGTGAACATTGGAAACAAAACTTCCTGTTTTAAATGCCATTGCAGTGCTGAAATCAGAAATGACTTCTGTGTTTAGAGGACACTTGCTACAAACAAGCTCCACCCCTAACTGGACCTGGAGACCACTGAAGGCCCATTCAGATGTTCAAAGCTGCCTCCAACTCTGGTAAGATCTTCTAGTTGGAGCTGATTAGCCTGGTGTTGATTATGATGAGGGATGTTGCATTTGGAGCCAGAACAGGAAGACCATAAACTCAAAAGTTCTGATACCAACCATGGTCACCTGGAGAGCAGAGGATGTGGAGAGGCAGAAGTCTAGTTGGAGGTACAAAACCAAGAATGGATCGCAGGGGTTCACCACAGCACAGACATGTTTCTGTTATAAATACAATAGAGTAAAGTTCTGGATCTCTGAAATTGGCTCTGGTTTCACATCAGGTACAGACATTGCTGGCAGAAGCTGGTGAATGTCTGGTGGATCAGATGTCACCTTACTAACTGGGACGGTTTTACTTCAGCAAAGTGTAAAACTAAGAAAACATACACACAAGCTGAAGTCCTCAGGTACAACTGTTGTAACAGATCACTGAACATCAGGACTGAAGCTGCAGAGCAGTTTCTCAAACAACCTGAATTTATCATGAACTGCATGGTCCAGCAGATGATCTGGAAGTCTTAAACCACTCTGGAGTCTGAAGTATTCTAAACCTTGAAGAACTTCTTCCTGAAAGCTGCATCTGTTTTGTAAAGACCCAGAAACCTCCTGGAGGACCCTGGGAACCTGTGTAGACTGCTGATGATGAATTTAGCAGCTGTCAGGTTTGAGGAGGGAAGGGAGCTACTATCTGGTGAGACAGGCAGGAAATCAGAATTGAGCTCTTTCAGAATAAAAGTGTTGTGCCAGTTCAAAGGACATGAAGATATTAACCCAACATGATTGTTGTTTTTTGTTTGATATCGAAGAGACTGCTTGCTGAAGATAATCTCATAACTGGTGTAAAAACAATTTACTTCTACAAAGTAATGGATTGTTATCACAAGGAAGAAAGACAATGACAGGACATCCATCCATTATCTATTGATCAACCATCCATCCATCGATCATCAATCATCCATCATAATCCATCTACCATCCATCCATCCATCATGCATCATACAACCATCATCTATAAGCCCTTTTTCCTGTTCATTATATCAGTAAGTCTGTGGATTACACCCACTAATGTTCAACACAAGGAAGTGTAGTTCTTTACAGATTTTTGTTGATTGAAATGTATTTGCAGAGTTCAGAACTTCAAAGATTTCAGATGTACATCAACAAACAGGAAGACTAGATGTGGTCTTTGTTTAGCAAATTTGCTGGAATGTAAATGAAATTTTGGAAGCAGAGTGAAGAGTTTAAGAGGATATGTGATTTTGTAGGGAAGTTGATAATTAAAGCAGCCAAATAAATAAAACTGAAATCACTGGATGATTTTTATTATTAGTCAATGTGAGCTGAATTAGGCTTCAAAACAACACTTGAGGGACAAGTCAATGGAGGTAAGAAACATTTTCAGAGGAATAAACGACTTCATAAGTTAGTGATTGAAACACATGGAAACAAGGTGTTTTGTTGTCCTTAAATCAGGTTTCAGCATTCAAACTCCAGACCATTTTAACCCAAAAACTGACTTTTGTTGTCAAAGACAGAGTTGTAATAGTTTTGAATTTTACAATGTTTTTTATTTTTATTTCATTTTTTAGTTTATTTGAATATTTTAGTTTAGTATTACTTAATTTAACAACCACATCAGCAATTCCAGTGTAGTTTTAATCTTGGTTTCAGTTTTTAGGGTACTGACCTACAGCTATTGACAAAAAAAAAAAAAAAAAATTGAACCCACAATTGGATTTAGTTTCAATTAATTTTGCATTGTTAATTTGAGCTTTTATTTAGTTTTAGTTTTATAAACATCTTTAGTTTTTATTTTCATTTCAGTTTACTAGGTCATTTGTTCACTATTAGTTTGAGTTTAGGCTTAGTTCGTTATTCCGTTGTTTCTGTTGGTATTCCGCCCAACCCGCGCTTTATTTCGGAAGAGTCAGACCGGAAGTTCTCTTTTGTTATGGCACACTTGACCTTGTGGCAAGCATCTCGGTTTGGGGCTCAGTTGGAGTTCAGACTTAACTTGAACTGGGTTCTGTTTTTCACGCGTCAGGCTCTCACGCAGACACTGCCGGAACCTCCCGTTTGGTTCTCGAGTTTTTCGTCTTTTCCCGGACTTTTGGACTCTGAGGAATGGGAATCTGGCTCTGAAACTCGCTAACAGACCCGGTTCTCGGTCTTGGACAGAATCCAGAACCGATCCGCATTCACCCGTCCGGTCTCGTGGAGCAGAGCCGAGCTTAGAAAATGCAGGTTTTGGTTCTACTGAGTCTCTGTCTGAATCTGTGCCGGGCTTTCCCAAACTTGCTGTCGGACCCCAGCGTCGGTCCCTCCGTGGACCCGCTCCTGGACTATGACTTGTTAGATGAGGTCATGGGGGACAGGAACAGAACCGACACCGGGAGCGTAGGGGGCTGTGGGCTGTGTAAACCGGACCTGTGTCCGGAGACCCGGGGTTGCCGGGCCGGGCTGGTTCCGGACTCCTGCGGCTGCTGTCAGGAATGCGGGAACCTCGAGGGCCAGGCTTGCGACTCAGGGGACCGGAGCGTCTTCTACGGACTCTGTGGGACCGGACTGCGGTGTCAGGCGGACCCTCGACCCGCAGGAGGACGAGGAGGGGAGGAGGAAGAGGAGGTGTGCGTGTGTGAGCTGCAGGAGGCCGTGTGCGGGAGCGACGGAACCACGTACATGAACATGTGTCAATTCAGGGATGCCACCTTTTCCGAACCAGAGCTGCAGACCCGCGGGACGGGCCCCTGTCACACAGGTGAGACACCTGTCCTGGAGCGCACCTGGACAGGTGAACCCGGGTCACACACCTGCACAGAGAGGGCTGTGAAACCAGAACCGAGCAGAACTACATTCTGTTTTCACTGGAAACTGCTTCGACTCACGTTTTTTTTTTCCCCTAATTAAAGTTGTCCTTCCTGACCATTTGATACGAGACCTGGAGTTGATTTAACTTGAAGTGTCCCTTTAAATACCAAGAAAAAAAAAAAAAGAATTTCTCACAAACTTGAAAAGAAAAAAAAAGCTTTATGACTACAGAAACTTTACAAGCTCACATATTTTTCACAAATGTTAAGATTCTGACTTTAAAAACTTCCAACGTTTGTATGAAAACCTTAAGAAAGTAAATTCAAACACAATAGACTCAAAGATCTGTAATGAATAAAGAAAAAGATCAATAAAAAACAAATTTCTGAATTTATAAAGTTGCAAATTTGCCACAAAAAAAAAAAAGAAAAAGAAAAAAAGCTGCATACTAAAGTATTTAAATGTTCTTTCGGTGTCGACAAATGAAGATTGAGGCCTTACAACCAGACACGCCCCCTATGATGTCATCCAATGTTCCCAAGTGCGGGATTACGACCAGAAACGTAAAAGGTTACAGGGTTATAACCTACTTTTGGAGTTTATAGAGTATACATTTATGTTGCTTATGTGAAGATTATATATTATTCACACTGTTTCATGTAATGTAAGAATGCAACACAAGCATACAACACTTGAAACGATCAGGAATAACGTCAGATTTAAAACAATGTTCAGTCTGGCCAAAATAGAAACAGATCCAAACAGGCCAACATAGAGACTTTATTGGTAGAGTACAAAAACAATTATACCTTAGTGCCCAAGGCTGAAGTCTGGTTCATTTTTTTCTATGTACTTGTACATATATATTTATGTTTCTAGCTGTCCTTCATCTTAAATTAAAATCAAAATCTGAGATGCTGCCTACTACTAAAGGGAGCTCACGTACCACCAATAGTACATCTACCACAGATTGAGAAGATCTGCCATAGATCAGTGGACTCATGATGTCACTCACAGGTTTCTGAAGAGCCGTTTTGAAGCTCCTCTTCCTCATACTGTGCAGCGCCATGTTGAACGTGAAGCCAACAGCCTCCCTTACGTGAATCAAAGTTAACTGTGGCTACCAGCTGCTTCACACCTAAGGAGCTGCAGAGCTGCCAGCACACATGACGGCATGTTGTTTATGGGCAAAATTAGAAATTAATGCCACGTTCAGCTAACAGTGGATTAGATTAAAGTGGTATTAAGAAATTCACCCCCTCAGAGTTGTCATGAATGTGAAATTTAAAAAAACACAATTGTTTTTTATGTTCCAGACTCTAAAAATGTTTATTTCTGCTATAAAGTTGAAGATTTTAACATGGAGGTCAATGGAGATTAATTCACTGTTGGATCCAGACTCTAGTTGTTGGTAGAGGAACTGTAATATTTCTTATTTCTTTAGCCGTTCTCAACCTGTTCTCGTCTCCTGTCATCATTCTCAACTGAAGTTCTGCTCAGTTTAAAGTCTACATCTAGACCAGTGTGGTCCAAATTCCTGGATAAGTTACAGCTCCACCCATTTTATCTACAATGCATCCAGTAGAGATTTTGAATGGCAAGGTTTATCATGATTGACCTATGAGGAGAACATGCCCCCAGCCAGCAGGTGTAAAGACAGATGAACATAAAACAAACATTACAGTGATTTATGTCGCCTCTATTCCTCCCACAGTCCAAAAACATGTATATGAGGTTGTTTGAGAACTCTAAAATTGCACGTAGGTGTGAATGTGTGTGAATGGTTGTTTGTCTATGTATGTGGCCCTGCGATGGACTGGTGACCTGTCCAGGGTGTACCCCTCCCTCTTGCCGTAATGGGCTGGGATAGGCTCCAGCAGACCCCCATGACCCAGAAATGGATTCAACGGGTCTAGAAAATGGATGGATGGAGCCAGCCTCTAGTGGAACTCAGTGGTACTACATGGCTTGATGACTCACTCATCAACACAGCTGATCTGTGCACTTAATTTGGTGTCAAAGTGGTTGTTTTTGATATACTTACTTTAATTTCATTGGTGGTTTTTAAAATATTTTATTGTGTAATTTCTACGCATGGACCTTTGAAGAAACACTCCAGAGTTAACCCAACCATATGGCTGTTATTAGATGGTTTAAGATGTAAACTTTTGTTTGGGACCAAAACAATGTGAACTGAAGCAGTTTTGAGTTAGAAGACTATCTGCATCTATAGAACTGGATTAATAGTTTAATATTTTTATTTATGATTCTGTGCTGCCTCAGTCTGAGCTGGTTCAGCTGAAGATGAACAAATTAACCAGCAGAACTTCTCAGGAAGAGAGGTGTGGACCATTCTTAGAGGATGTTCACTTAGCTCATCACCTACCTCACTTGTCTGTCCCCTGTCCATCTATCCCCTGACTGTCTGTCACCTGTCCATCTATCAGTCCCTGTCATCAAGGTTCCTCCTCAGAGTCAGGTGAATGGGACAGGCAGTATTCTGATGTTCCTCTGTGAGGTCTTTGCATTTCCAATGGCACTGGTGGAGTGGAGGAAGGAAGGACAAGACGTTGTCTTACCTGGAGACGACCCACACATTTCCGTCCAGGTATGAACACACCTGAGGCTGTAGCCCTGCCCTCTGTTACAACCAACATTTCCTCCTGTTAACAAGAGGACACACTCAAGGCCTTACATACTGGCTTTTCCTTGGGGGAACATTTCCTCCTTTTGTCTGTCTCGGTTCCTGTATGTAAGACCCACTTTCTGATCACCTCTTTTTTCCACCTCCTGAGGTAGACAAAGAGACGTAAAAAGGAAGAACTGGTTGTGGATGTAAGGGCCCATTCCTAAACTGAGTGAGAAGTGTGAGAATTTAAAACAACTTTCTTTCACTTCTTTGCAGCAACTTCACAGGGGCATAGAAGAGTCAGCACTACATTATTATTAGTATTCATTTGCTCTAAATAATTTCACAATGATGAATTGTGGAAATGCAGATATAAGAAAACCTCTTAGATTTTGAGAAGATAAAATCAGGCACTACATTAATACTGACTGAAGAAATAGTTAAATGAATGCAGCTGGGACCACGTCTTTCACATCAAATAAATGATGACATGCACATTGTCAGGCCAAAGAATCAGTCACAATTATTCAGTATGATATTAAAATGACAAGAAAATAATGACTGTGACATAAATATTGGTAAAAGTATCTGTTAGCCAACCATGGTCATAAGAGGACCCGCACTTCACTCCAGGGACACATGGTGTTTGTGGTTAAAAACCGCTCACAAATCTAAACAGCAGCTGGTGAGGAAACCCAGACACTTCCAGTGAACTTATTTACTGTACGGATGCTGTATATGCAGCTGAATCTGTCTAGTTACACTGGTCAAGCCTTCACACCCATCACACATCAACATGCCACACAAACACACATCGTCACTCTCTCACTCGTGCAATCTCAGCCTGTTTAAAGGACCAAGACACTCTTTCTTCAGGTTGTCACCTGAAGAAAGATGACGGCATCGTATCTTCTGCTTTTATTATTTTGATTTTATTATTTTATTTTACTAGCTCCCAAAAACTTGCAAAGAACATAACGTGCAACGTTTCAGGCACACAACATCAAGTCACACTTTGTCTGCAGAATCCCTGTTTCCCATATGTGAGGACACACATTTGTGGGATTTTTCTTCTTGTTTGGGCCAGTATCTTAATGTATTGACTACATACTATAAAGTATGAATCATTTGGTGTAGCCTACCTTTAAACTAGGCAATTAAGTTAATTTCCTGCAAAAATGTATTTCTTGGACTTGGGGCCCTTCACCATTCAGCATTTCAATTTTACTCCATTGGGCTTTAAAGTGGACTAGGGACCTTTTTGCATATAATCAGATAGGTTAGCTCTTGAGGATCATTTAACATATAATAGATCCATTTTGAAAAATTGTGGACTTCGGCCCCTTTTGAATTCACTGATTCCATTGGTGACCTACTTTTATAGAAATGTTACAGAATTATCATATATAAGCACCTTCAGATGCTGTTCTTTCCTGTTTCCCAGGTGAGGGGTGGGCCTCTGAAATTTGAGCTCTCCAGTTGGCTTCAGATTGAGGGGGCAGAGCCAAGTGACTCAGGAACCTATCACTGCACAGCTCACAACAAGCTAGGGTCTGTGTCTGCCTCAGCTGTTCTGGATATACTGGGAGCAGGTGAGACACCTGAGAACACTGACTGTGATTACCACCTGTTCTTACCTGTCCTCACCTGTCTCCACTTGTCTTACCTGTGCCTATCTATCCTAACTTGTCCACACCTGTCCTTACCTGTTCTCACCCGACCTTACCTGTCTCCACTTCACTTGCCTGTACCCATCTGTCTTCACCTGTCCTAATTTGTCTCACCTGTCCTGACCTGAACTCACATGTTTCATCTGTCCCCATTTGTTCTGTCCTGACTTCACACTTGTTCTCATCTGTCCTCATCCATCCTCACCTGTTTTAATTGTCCTTACTGGTTCTTACCTAACCCCCTTGCCTCCCCTGTTTTCACCTGTTTCACCTGTCCCCCATCTTCACCTGTCTGTCTCTCAGAGGAGCTGTCATCTTACCTGGCCAGTAGTGTTTCTGAGATGGAGCAGGTGATGGAGGCCTCAGACTACGATGAGGACTTCTACTGATTGACCTGCTGGAGCCATAGCTGTGGATTTACCATTACTCTTCCCATACTTTGATTTTGGTGGGACAGAGCTGAGGAAGTAGCAGTTGTACCAGTAATTATATTGTGATTGTTTACTGTATAGTTACTCTGCTGTGACCCAGACAACAACATGGATGTTGAACGTGTCACTGAGTCGCAGGTTCGAGTCTCCCGTTGACTCGCTTCACATCTGTGTCCAAGTGTCCACGTTTTTATGTTGCTCATCAGGGGCATAACTTAAAGCCAGAAACATATACATAGTTAGAGGTGTGGCTTTCAGTGACAGTTCACTTCTTTGGTGTCAAACAATGTGCTACTTGACACTTCCAGTAAACTTGGCTTCTGATCTGTAAATAAAATTTATAATCATTCTGATTTAAAGATAATATGTCTTGTGCTGTTAATCATATTGTCAGACTACTAGAACCAGTTCTGGGTTGGTCAGGAACCATCTGGGTGGAAAGTATCACTGCTGGAACTTGATAATCTGACATCTTCTGGTCCTGCTTCTGTGGGACTGAAACAGATTTGGACCACAGGAAGGTGAAGGTCCACAGAGTCCTGCAGGAGTCCTTGTTCCATTCAGAGGAAACAGGATCCATCCTCACTCAGACTCAGCACCAGCCTGCAGACGCTCAGGCCTCTCCCACTCACCTGAGTCCTCCGATCTCCTCAGGTGTTTTCAGGTATCCTCTGGTGGAGACGCTGCTTCTGCTGCAGCTGGTTAATAAGCTTTTGAACACATGACCCACAGATATTTAGAAGGTGTGTAAAGTCTTATTTAATGTGTGTATGCACACGAGCTATTACATAAAAACAGTTAGATGGGAAAGAATTCATCTCCTGTCTTCAGAGAAGTGAAGTATGTCCTAGAAATTATTTATTGTTTCTTTGGAAACAAAACTGTAAAGTGTCTGAACTGTGGTGTACATCTGAAACATGAATATTTATGGAAACAAGAAGAAGAAGCTGGTTTCATTTATTTTGAAAGCAGCCAATCGATTTCCTGGAATTTGCAAGCTTAGTTGGTTCTGAACACAAAACCCAGTAAAACCAGGCCGGTCCCAGAGACGAGACCAGTGGAGGCAAAGGCAAACACAGACGCACACTCACACAAACACTGTGTAGATGGAGGTCTGGCAGTGATTTGTACTGCTGTCATCTGGTGAAGATGAAACCTGGTTTTCATTCTGGATGGAAAATGTTTCGGTGAAGAAAGGAGTTGAACTGAGCATATGCAGTGTTTCTGAGGGCGCTTCTGAGAAAAGAACCTGAAGATGATATCAATGATGATAAAGGTGTAAAAGAAGATGAAGCTGATACCAGGACCAGGAAGAGTTCTGCAGCCTCATCTCCACCTGCTTCTATGAACACTCATGTCTCTGTCTGAGGCGTGGGTCTTGGACTCTCAGGTTCTTCTACTTTGTCAAACAAACTTGTTCCCTCAAGATGTTCCTTTTTAGCTCCACAGACTTGTTTTCTGCTGAGAGAGTTGGTGAAATGGTGGTGGGAAATGCTTTCAGTCTGCAACTCACCAGTCAATGAGCTCTGCTGCTCATCTGTGTTTGAGGAATCCAGGAAATACCAGTAAATAACTTCCAGACCAGCAGCCAACCAGAACTGAGTGTCCACGCATCCATCTGTCATCCATCCATACTTCTGTCTGCATGTCCATCTGTAACCATCTAGTACACACTTCATGTACCAGAGTATACGATGTAACTAAGTACCTCCAACAGTTTGTAGGTCCACCTTCATTAGCAGTAATTCTCAGCAGTGGTTTCTTGTCTGACTTTATCAGTGTCTCACATGGTCATTGAGGAATTTGGTTCATTCTTCTTTATAATGTGGCTTCAAGTGATTGAGGCTTTAAAAGGCCTATATTATGTTTTTCCAGACTTTCAGAGGTTCCAAATCTAACTTAATCTGTCATATGTACCCAATTTTCAGGCTGTATGTCTGTCATTTTAAGAAATATTTGATTGATTAAACAATAAGGAAAGGTTTGGAGAGAGCAGATGTACCAGGTGATTCCACTGATTAAAAAGCAAAAACAAACCAACAAAAAAATGCTTCTCTGTTCACACTAGCAGAATTAGAGTTTTCAGTTGATCATCTGAACTCCAATCACAGATTAACTCCTCCCATCATCTATCCCGATAAGGGGTCAGCCCTGCCACCCTCAGACAAGATTCATTTTTTAAAAAAGTAACATCTTCCACTTACCATGGCAATGTTACTAGCAGGAACCTGTCTGATTTAGGTTAATGTTCAGAAAGGTAACCAGTAACAGCAGAGTGAGCCGGGAGCAGAGGGAAGGAAATCCATGCTGCTCACAGATAAATATAAGATTTAAGCTGCATGATCTGACAAACCCAGAGTTTTAGAGTCACCATCAAAGTAAAACAACTTTATTTTGGTGTTGAACTTGTATAATATAGGACCTCTGAAGTAAAGGAAGTACAGATAGTTGGAATTCCTCTACTGACCACTAAGGGCTGGCTCCAAAAGTGAGTCTCAACTGATCTGTATGAAGATTAGCTAAAAGCAGGCAGCTGATGGTAACTGAGCAAAGTCTTGCATTCCTGCAGGGCTTCATCACAGCTGGATCCCAGATCTTTTCCAGACCAGCCAGTCTCCAGGTAGTCTATCCTATCAAAGTGAATAACTGTGTCCAGACATCCACAAAGACCCAGCTATGTCAGTCACAGAGACAGCAAGAATGCTTTAGCTAAGACATACCTCTGACAAATTTAAATTTACTTTGTGGGTATATTATGCTGTTTTCCACTGGAGCCCATTAACTATTCCCAAAAGTCATCAGGGAGCCAATCAAATCAGTCTATCCTTGTAGAGAGTCTATGTAAGGGTTTAACATGATAACCACAGAGTAGCGACATAATCTAGACATAAAGAATTCAGATGGCTGCAGTTGAGGACCAACGACTGTTTGATTTAGCTTCAGCATCTACTGTTAAAGATTCAGATTTTTTTTTTAAAATAAAAATTGAAATTGAAAATTTTTGGAAATTGAACAAAAGAAGACATTAAAATAATTTCTTTCAAAGTCATATGTATTTGCCATTTTTGTCAGCAAGGTATGTCAAAAGTTTAGTTTACTCTTCTACACAACTCACTCTCACATTGCATCATTTCTGATATCAGGACCAAGACCTTTAAAATGGGAGGTCCCATTATGTACCTCCACTTCCTGGACCCTCAACAGGACCCTCAACACAGCTGTCACTGCTGAAGTCAAAACTGAAACAACATTTAAAATGGGAGGTCTTGCTGTAAACTTTCTCCACTGTGGCTCAGCTGAAGAACGAGGAATCTTGTGATAAGGGCCGAGGGATACTGCTGTCATTGTCAGCTTGACAAGGGTCTCACTCAACTGGACTTCCACCCATCCTCAATTTTAAGTCCAGTATTACTTGTTTCATACATTGTTTTGATGGCGATATCAGAAATAATGTCGTGTAAAGTTAGTTATCATCATAGATTAGCATAAGCCAAGACAATATAACTTCTTTGTGTTAAGTGAACTGAGGTGGGCGTGTTCCAGCTGGCCTCCAGGCTCGTTCGTCCCACACATATGCAGCATGTCATTCTGTAGTATGAGGAATAAGGAATTTGAAAGCTTTCTCCAAAACTTACTAGTGACGTCCCAGGGGGTTCTCCTCTTCAGTTCAGTCGAGGGACATGTCCAGTATATGTATATGTATGTCCAGTATTTGGTGGTATTCCACCCACAAAGTACCTTGTGGATGTTGAGAATGCCATTCAGCCGTCCTTGGTGGTATCCTGTGTGAGGGCTCCACCAGTATGGGGTACTGGTGCCTTTTAGTCCCTGTACAGAAAGAGTGAGAGCTTGGTCCATGTTGCTGGTAGAACATCAGATGAGATGCAGTGAGAGTTGGACTCTGCTCATGACTTTCATGGAGAGAATTTCTTATCACAGCCCAGGTTTTGAAAGGGTTCAGTTTGGTAGCCTCAAGGTTCTGTCCCTGCATTTTGCAGAAAATGTGATCTTCTTTGCTTCATCAAGCTGTGGTCTTTAGGTTTCTATTGAGTGATTTACAGTAAAGTGTTAGGTCATGTCCACCATCACCCTTCTTCCTGTGAGTGAATGTGAAGCTCACTAATGTGTGTTTACATATGTGTATTATTTTAATATTATTGTTGTAAATAAGTTTCACAATTTTACAATACGAATATAATGAATTTTGCTTTGAATACATTTGTTTTTGAGAAGAGATCTGTTTTGAAAGCCAGTGTTTGCAGTATTTGTTGCTGCCATGCTTCTGCTGTAGGAGGCACTGTGGGACTGTGGTTTGCTTGCAGGTTTTTCTCATATGAGAATTCAGTGAAGGCAGGCCACGTCTCCTGTGTCATCTTTGTTTTCATGTATTTCAACTATATATACAATCGTCTACAGGTGCCACTACCTGTTACCCATTACAAATGCAGTACAGATTTGCACCTGCCTGCCAGTTCTGACACAAATGCTACCAATTCCACAATCACCTTAGTGAAGGGAAGCCAGACGTCTTCACCTGACTGTATCACCTTTTCCTTTCTACTCCTAATCTTTACTGTCTTGCTCCAAATTCTCTGTTTTTCATCAGGAATTGCTAGCTCTGCCTCCCCCTGTCCCTCGGTTTGGCTTGGAGGGTCTGCTTCTATATTTTGTACATAAACTGCATTCTTGGTGAACATCTGTTTTTGGATAAAGCTAGAATCTCACAAATCCTACCACCAAGTGTCAAGCAGCAGGGATGGGAAATCTGAGACATATATATATGTGTGTGTGTGTGTGTGTGTGTGTGTGTGTGTGTGTGTGTGTGTGTGTGTGTGTGTGTGTGTGTGTGTGTGTGTTACTATTTGACAACGTAAACGCGATAGACGCGGAACCAATTTCAGTTCCTGATTCTTGCTCTTCTTTCACCGGTCGTTTTACGGTGCGACACAACAACTTACGGCACAGGAGCGATAACGGTGGAAAGGTAAGCTGAATTAGACCACAAATAAACAAATTCCTATCATTTATTTTAATCTGGTTATCACACTGAGTTATTTCTACAAACCAGCTAAGGGAGGCAAAATTATGAAGTTGAGAAAAACATCTTATTTGTTTATCTTTTTCAGATTTCAGATTCCTCTTTAAAAATCCAGTTAAGTTTATTTCTGCTCATTAAACAAGTATGGTGTAACATAATTTATTAATAAGGATCACATAAGGGATGGCAAAAGCCCACTTTTTCTTCGGCATATGTTTAAAACATCGAGACGCTTGAATTTGTCGACTTTGAGTGTGAATTCAAGCGGCAGATGTGATCATCTGTGGAAGAACTGAATTTTAAAATTTATAGATTTCTCAAACGAAGTTCTACATGAAGTTTACTACAATAATCTAAATCA
>JAOWBL010000857.1:0-11810 GCA_028564865.1 Zenarchopterus dispar | reverse complement strand
TTAGGTGTCAAGGTAGATCCAACATTGATGCTTTAAAATCATATTAAAGAAATGCTGTAATTCTCAAAAATGTATTTTAGCAAATTTGAAATAGATTTGGGGGATATTCTCTGCAGAGATGCCTTAATGTATCCAAATTTAATTAATATGTCATGTTTTTTTGTACTGTGTGGCAAGGTGGTCGCAGGCATGCAAAACAGTTTTGAAATCTGTTGAATCATAATATAAATGTGCAGTTAAGTTTTATGATAAGAAACCTCAGCACTATCCCCACTGTCCTATTCTTAACGAATTATCTTTAGTAATGTTGTAGCATATGCTAGTATTTACTTATTATTTAAAATGATTCATACTGCTGCTTCTCCTTTGAGAGGTTCTATCACACTGACCTCAGAAAAACATAACAAGAGTCACTTGCTCAGCTTCCAGAGAAGAGTATAGTATTCCCAAACCTAGGACTGCACTAAGTTAGCCTTTTCCTCTTTTGCCATAAGTCTTTGGAAATTTTTTTTTACCAACAAATATCTTAGCATCCACTGTGTTTTAAATGTTTGCACACCTGAAAATATTGGTTTGATATCTAAATAAATTTGTAGTCAGTGATTAATGTGTGTGAATATTTGTAGAGTGTGTATGTGTGCATGCATTGTTCTTGTGGCAGAGTGTTTATTGTTTGTGTGTGTATGAGTAGAGAGAGGGCATGTAGGTAAGTAGGGGTGTTTTTTTATTTTTTTTACAATGGTTTTAGAGTAATGATTATGGGACATTCATGTTTTATATTGTATATGCAGTTTTTGTGTCTATTGGCTTATGTAAACAGTTTTAACAAACTCTGAGTTTGTTAAAATGTATTTTTTATGTACTTAATTGCATAATATCAACCTGCCCAACGGCTATGAGCGGAAATTAGCTTTTCTTTCCCCTATAACCTGCCACCGAAGATCTTTCCTATGTTTTGACAAGGTCCATGTGTTGCTGTGAATGGTTCCTGGAATAAATAAATAAAACAGTGTAGGCCTCCAGGACATATGGGCAGGATGCAAGGTCATACTGACGCAGGGGCAATTTTGGTAGCGGCACAACCAGGTGTCATGGAAGCTGCTAGGGCTGCTAGAGAGCTGCAGGTTGGCACCAAATGCCTGTTCAGTTAAGTATCAACAGATCATGTTCTTTTTCAAGCCAGGAGAGAACTGTAGCACGTCATTAGCAAGGAAGACATTACTTACCTCTTTCAAGAAATTCCACAATGGCCAGGATAAACAACTCTTTTTTTCCCCAGTCGTGATCAGACAGAATGTTGAAAAAACTAAGACCAGATATTGTGCTGTGGTCCTCAGTGACAATGAAAGTCCTTATTATTGAGCTCACTGTTCCTTGGGAATAAGGGACACCAGCAGCAAATGAAGTTAAAATGCTCTGGTCCTCTGATTTAGTTTGACTTAGTAACCAAATGACTTAGTAACCAAATGACTTAGTGTAAAGAGGCTGGCTGAGCTACCTAATTGAGGTGGGATGCAGAGATTTTGTATGCAAGTCAGCTGTCCAATTTTTGCAGTCATGACAGCTGGGGCATTGTTATAGAGGGCCATTAAAAAAATCAACAGAAGAGGCTGAGAGGATTCAACACCCACATCAAGTCTGCTGTATGTGGTGGTTGGGACATGTCCTCATTTGGTCACTGCCCCCTCACAGAGAGATGTAGTAAGAAGGGAGCAAAACACTAATGAATGGTGGACCCAGCTAATGGACCTGTAGCTGACTTAGTAGGAACATGTGGAGGTGTGGCAGGTGAATCATGCACGCAGGCCATCACATCTTCTGCATAGATCATTGAATGCTAACTCCACCACCTAACACCAGCTGCTATGAACAGGGCTGAAGACATGTTTGCAAAATTAAAAAAAAGACAAAAATGACAAAGAAAACTCTACTCCTTGGGTATTTTGACCAAGACATGGTTATAATTAATCAGAAAAAGGCAGTATTTTCATTTTGCATAACATTCATTTCTTACATCTGAATTTCAATTTGTATATACATGATGGATCTTTATTCATGCAGGAAATGTCGCTGAGGTTGAGATCTCATTTGCAAGTGTGACCTGAGTACAAATTGCATTTGCAGGAGTTCAAAGTGAAAAATCATTCATTTGAAACAGCCACTACATACACAAACAAGAATCTAATATCAATATTTGGCAGAATAGCTCCAAAGTCTCTCAAGGGAAATAATGTGTTAGACGTTGAGCTGTGTGGCAGCTCATTCCAGGTGCAAGTAGATAATGCTGGAAAATAGTATGTTCCTCTCCACGCCTCATAGGATGAGTTTCAATGGCAAACTGTTTTCATGGTTATGGCATTCTTAATTCATTTAATTAAAAGAAAATGAGTTCCCCTTAGTTAATTAAGTTAAATGCACCTAAGTGGATTAATTAGTCCACAGTCAGCTTATTAGTAATGAAAATGTAAATACAGATGTGTTATTATTAGGGTTTAGTGAGTATTTTCTAACAGGATCCAAGAGAGGCCTAGAGGCAGGTAGGTAAAACAGAAATGATTTATGTACAGTGGAAAAGAAAAGGAATGTCCAAATAACAAAAGTGACAGTTTTTTTTCTGTAACAAGCAGTGTCAGGCATTACTGTGGCCTGATTTGCACGACTAAAGAGTGAAGATGGTCTGGTAGAGGTGGTCAGGTGGACAGCCAGAGGGAACTAGGGCATGTGATTCAAGAACCTGCGACTCAATGCAGGTCAAGCCCAGGCGTGTTGTATCTGGCAGGATGAATTTAAGTTTGGGTCAAGAGTCTGGAGGTCCGAGCTGTTTGAAAAGTGCATGTGTTTTCCCATTCTTGGTTCAGTCTTGTTCAATCTGTTAAAGAACAATGGAACCACTGGAAAACACTGCTCTAGTCAGTGATGCCACTCCTCCAGTATCAACTTCACAGCCAGCAATTCCCTATCCACAATGTCATAGTTGAGCACCCTAACCCTAACCCAGGGACAGGTGATGGGAGAAGAAGGCACATGGATAGATATTCTGATCACTCTCTGCCCATAAGCCCTGCACCCACTCTTGTGGTGGAAGCATCCCCCTTCACAATAAACTGTCGAACGGGATCTGGAAGAGTCAGAACACAAACCTAAGTGATGATCAGAAGCCTTCTGGGCTTCCTGTGACTGAATAAACTTTGTTTTGGAGGAAGTTAACGGGGGCAAAGGGCTGAATTTTGTAAGTTATTTTACTCACCACTTGCCACTTTATTCTGCACATTGGATCTTATTTTTACATTTGTTTGATTTGCCATTGCTTTTGTAGTAGTGCTTCACTTACTATCCTGGGTTTGTTTGTAGTAGCATTATGCAATAATCAACAACAAAGCATTTAGGTATACAAAAGCAAACACACACAGTTGGTTTAAATATTTCTTTGATTATAGGTTGATCGTTGTATTGGTTATGCTCACAGTTTGTTTGTTACCTTTCTCTGACTCACCTTGCAGGTATAGTGTTGGGGAGGGGCTGGCCCAGCATTTCCTGTCTTTTATGACATTGGTGATGTCATTGATTGGATTATTGGGTGAAACCAAGTTTGGGGTTATTCTTTTCTGTAGTCATTTGTTTGCTCGTTTGATTTTCTTTTGATATGTTTTTTGTCAAGAATATTTGTTTACTTTTAGGTATTTCATTAAGTATATGAATTTGTAAAATAATTTAAGGGAGTAAATTTAAATAGTTTGGGATAAAGAGTTTGCTCTCTTTGTACAGAATGGTTTAGTAAGAGTTTAATAGTATGAACGACTTGTGCATACAAGTAGTGTGGATTTGGATCCAAGGGAGAAGAAGACAATAAATCATCGCCTTGAGATAATTAAGATGTTCTCTGTGTTTGCATGTCTGTCAGTTACTGAATTGCTCAAGACACACTACCTTACTGTGCCAAATAAACCTCCTGTAGAAACTGACAAACCCCAGGAAGTATTGTGGGGCCTTTCAATTGCCAGGGATGGGTAAGTTCCTCACTGCCTCGACCTTGATCAGATCCATTTGCATTTTGCCTGCAGAGAAAATCAAACCCAAATTTGACACTGTCTTGTCATGAAAGTCAATTTTCTCTGCCTTTACAAATAGGTGGTTTTGCAGAAGTGTTAATAACACTGCCCTTACATGTTGAACGTGCTTGGACTCAGAGTGGCCATAAAAAAAGAATATCATCAAGATAAACAAATGTAAACTTGTTCAGAATATCTTCCAAAACATCACTGACCATGTTCTAAATATATATACATGTACCATTTAGTATGTGAACATACCAATATGAATATATATTCATGCAGTCAAATATACACACATAATTGCATACCTATTTATGTGCATTAATATACAGATGTATATAAATTATAGCTTGTTTGTTTTTTTAAAATTTTGTTTAATTTAATTTTTTTTTAACAAAAGAACTGTCCACTGGCTATGACTGCTATGTTAGAAATAAGTCTAGTTGCAAGTTTGTAACCAGTTAGTATTGTGGTGAAAATGAATTGATGGTGAGAATTGTGCAATCCTCAATACAAACAGACTCCTGAGTACAGACCAACAAACATGTAATCCCCTATTTAGCATTATACACTTTTTAAAATTTTCATCTATTTAAATAATATAGTATGATGTGTGCTTTATACTATATGACTCTCATGATTAACAAACTTGTATTCATATCTATATTTATATGTGTATTATACGTGTATATATATATATATATATATATATATATATATATATATATATATATACACATACATGTGTGTGTGTGTATTTTTTATTTTTATTTTGCTTTTTTCCCCATTAAAGGGTTCTCTAAAAAGCCTTTCATGATCAGTGGACTGAGGGGGAACATAATTTGCTTATTCTGAGTTAGAAAAGTAAACCAAAACATCCACATGCATGGATACTGAGGTTTCAAAGGAAACAAAATTCTCAGCTCTATGTTTATATTTGATAGTAGATAAAAATGTTTAAGGTTATAAGTTAAAGGTTAAAAATCAAGTCAATGGAGAGATGGATGTTATTTTTCAGTTTCTGTCATTCAGATGTTCTTTGAGAGTAGAAATGTGAGCACTCAGTGCTGTCCACAATCTTCACAGCAACACATATACTTCAGCATCCAGCTGGAATTATAGCCCCTTAATATCTGTAAGTGTTTTCTTTATGACCCAGCCAAATGTTTCATTAAACTGATATTTTAATTAATTTTTATGTTTAAGCAGATAATAACAGCTATAAAAGTCTGTTTTTGCATATTGAGAAGGTTAAAGAAAGAAGCTTTTGATATGGCCATGGGTTGACCTTCAAGATCTACTTGTGTAAGTCACAAAGAAAGTTGCATGTTGTTAATACTTTTCTTTCAGTAGCTGATTCAAGATAAAATAATTCAGTGTTTTTCAGTGGGAAAATTAGTTCAGTTTTTTTCTTTCTTTTATCTAAAACCTGGCCTAACATTGTCATGGTGCCCTTGTGAGTAGCTAAGAAAGCTAAGAAAGTTAGTAGTATCTGGTTTTGTCTCAGTATCCATCCATCCATTAAACTCCCTTTATCAAATTTTGGGTCACAGACGGTACCAGTAAAAGCAGAAAGGCCCAGAATTCAGTCTCACTAGCTCGCTTCCTCTCCAGTTCTTCTAGGATGATTTCATTCTCTGCATCAGCCACCAAGTCTCCATAATGATCTTTTGTTTGATCACTACCCACAATTCGTAACCACAGCTGAGGACAAATATGTACAGTAGATCAGTTTATAAATAGAGTCTCACCTTTTGTCTCAACTCTGTCTTTACCACAAATGTCCAGTTACAGTCTTCATTATCACACAGAAAAATCCAAAATGAGTGCTGCCAGACTTGAAAAGAGGACTAGCAGAGCTCCTCTGGGACCCACGGTCACCCATCTGGATTAGACTAATTGCAATCAGGCAAGAAAGGATAGGCAACTGAGTGGGTTCTTGCAGACTTTTGGTGGAAGTGTCCTGAAAAAAATCCACTATAGCTTCTGTTCTTAGCTTGACTTCATTCTCGGACACCCTCCCAGGCCCCACAGGTAGTCACATTGGTCTTTTAGTGCAATTAATAGCACCACAAAATGTATTCTCTTTAAAATATAAAAACACCATGCTGTGTTAGATCTTTATTCACAGCTCAGAATCTGAAGGCTGGTTCCAAAGTCCATGCTGTGTACTGATGTCAGTCCAACTATATTTAGTTGGTACCTCAATCTACACACATCCCCAAGTAGGCACAGTTCCTTGTCCCAAGAGCCAGTTTTGGAAACCCATGGTCAGCATGCAAAGCCCTGAAGCTTCAGCTGCTACCAAAAACATATTGCACCCAGCCCTTGTCTCACTGTAATAGTTTTTTTTTTTGGCAAAAAGGTAGGAAACCTAAATGAACCCTTTAAATACAGCATATCATAAATATTACAATTCACTTTGGCAGTATGATGCCAGTAGACTTCGTGGTCAGCTCAAAGCAATTTTGTCCTTATCTTGGTCTTCCTGGCTGAATCTAAACTCTAATCTGATCCAAATTGAAATATTTCAGATACAGAATTTTGTTGGAATTCTTGCTGTGGGCCTGTGTTCATAAATATTTTTTTTGCCAGTTTCCAAGATCACATGCATCCATCCATTATTTATACCTGCTTATTCCAGTTCAGGGTCACAGGGATCTGCTGGAGCCTATCCCAGCTTTCTTCAGGTGAAAGGCAGAGGTTCACCCTGGACATGTTGTCAGTCCATTGGAGCCAAGATCATATGTTAAATTAAATAAACACAAAAAATCCTTCCCTCTAATCTTTATAATATAGAGCAGTGGTCACCAATCCTGGTCCTCGAGGGCTACTGTCCTGCAGGTTTTAGATGTTTCCCTGCTCTAACACACCTGATTCTAATTAAAGATCATTAACAGCTTGTTATCCAGGTCTGAACAACTCTGTTAATGACACAGCCACTTGTATCATGGTGTGAAGAATCAGGGAAACATCTAAAACATGCAGGACAGTAGCCCTGGAGGACCAGGATTGGTGACCCCTGATATAGAGGGGCCATATTTTTAGACTGAGTATGAGCACTAATTAAAAATCAAAAGAAGAACTAAACACCTCATACCCTACAGACTCTTTGTAAGATTAATTGCCTGTTATAATCCTCATTATGATGCTTGGTTTGAGTACATATTTAATGTTGTTCTTATGCAAATGCATCTTTTCTGCAGTATCAGTCATCCAGGCTCGGGTCCACATGCTGGCTGAGTAGCTAGAAAAATACAATTTTGGAAAGAGGACTGCTCTTGGCAGGGCAAAGCACTATGATAAAAATCCTACTGTTATCTGCTAAAATTAAGTTAAAAAAAATCAATAACAGTTATAAGAAAAAAGTTAGATAAGGAAATTCAATTTGTTATATTATTTGATTTATTTAAATTTACCTTAAATTTACTTTAAATTTATCCAAATGCATTAATGTAAATATATACAATGTTTTATGTATTACGAGTTATACCTCTATACTTAAAAGAGACATAAACATTTTTTTTTGTTAATTTGTTTTTTTTAATCTGCGCTTGACATCATATGTAAGGGTGACTTTCATTTTTTAGACCTCAGTCTAAAAAATATTTTATTCACTGAGCAGTTCAGATTTGAGGGGACTGTGACATCACAGACCTGGATCAGATTTGAACATCCAGCCTCCCCAGCCCTATGTCTACAGATCTTGACAATGAATGATGTGAGTAGCACAAAGCCGCAACACTACACTTTAAATAGGCATGCCCCTCGGACAGGGGGGTGGAAAGAAGTCAAGCGTCTGATTCCACCCCCTAAAACTGGTTGCTATGAACAAAGCTGCAACGATGTGGTTGAAAAATTAGTTTTTTTTTCTTTATCTCTTTATCCCTCTTTTTGACCAGAACATGTGACAGACATTTCATTAAAACTTCACAAAATTTTGTCAACCATAAAAACAAACAAACAAAACATCATACTCTGTCTCTTTTGACAAAGACAACCGATTTTGTGTAAAAGGTATAAATAAAATTGCATATTTTTTTAAATAATGTTAAAATTCTGTCTGTGAATACAGCACTCAACAGATTTGAACAACGTATTTGGTGGTGAATGATTTTAACACACCAGTGAGTGGGATGAGGTACCACATATTTGAAAAACTTCAACCAACAGAGTGCAATCTAGCAGCAGTTTCCTGTCTCTGATTAGACCGGATCAGGAATGCCACTTGCTGAATCACAAAAATAAGACAGAACTGTCAAACCAGTTCACATTGCTGCCAAGTCCCTTTTAACATCCCAGAAAGAGATAAACAAAGGAACAGGAACAGAGCAACCTCCTACACTGCACCTCTCTATAAATAATACTGACTTTTGCAGCAAGTGTTGCTGTAAAACTTGGAATGGAATATTGTCACATTGTCATTCATATCATAGCAAGCTGGATCCACAATGGGGTACTGAATATTTGTCTTTGTTGTAAGTGCTTCAAACGTTTATGCCCAAGGCAGGTGTGACCATGTCTGCACAAATGTCACATCAGGGGGAAGTTCATAGATGTCATACTGGCGGAAGTACGCTGATGACAACTGCAAAGAGTACAAAAAGCTTTGCTTTTCTTCTTTCAGTTTAAGTATGCTTATACAGAGCTCTCCAACATTATATTTATTTTAACTTCTTTCTTATATTGCATCATATTGCATCAGAGGAGAGGACATCTCTGTGCATTTTCACTTTATATAAAAAAGATTCATAAGATATTAGCAATCAATAATTGATAATAAGCCAGACCATCTTCTGCTCCTTTGTCCTGATAACTTGGTTGTTGCCAAAAAGAATTTCAAATTTTTACTCATCTGACTGTAAGGCAGCTTTCCACTTTGCCTCGGTCCGTTGCTGGATCATGCTCACGTATGGTTCCTTCTTTGCATGATGGAACTTTGACCTGTAGTTGTGGATGGCCCTGTTACTTGTTTTTCTGTTATGACGGTTTTTCATCCAGTCCTGCCTGGGGGCTCAAAGATTGCAGTCATCTAGTATTGATTTTCAGCCTCAACACACTGGCATAGAGATTTTTCCAAATTCTAAGAATCATTTGATGACATCACATACTATAGATGATGCGATATTCAACAGTTTTCACAATTTTATTCCAAGGAACATCATTCTAAAAATGCTTCATATTGGCTTCATCTATTGGTGAATATCTGCCTGTATTCTCTAGGATGCTCTTTTAGGTTCCACTCAAATCTCTGACCTGTTGCTAAATAATCTAGTAAATTGCAAGACCTGCCTCTAGGGGTTTCTATTTAGTGCAACTTATTTTTACAGCAATACAAACATAGTTATGTACTTACAATATAATACTATACTGTTCAGATACATATTCTGATATTTAACATGTTCCACAATAATTCATGGCTCAAAATCAGGATTTTGCAGAAACATAAGTGGAGCTACTGCTCTTATGAGGGCAGAAGTAAGCTCCCAGCTGTCATCAGGTGAGAAGTGGTGTACATGGACATGGACACTTCTGCAGTCCATCACAGGGCCACAACGAGACAAAACAGACAAACAATCACAAACACTGTAGTGTCCCTATAGTCAATTAGGAAATGCCAGTCAAAAAGGTTACAGTTACATGAGACAATTATAAAATGTCCAATCACAACTGACCCCTGAAGTTTGGTTAATTTGGCCACTCTGAGTGCCCTGTTCCATGCTCAGGCACTGCACCATTCCTGGTCTATGACATGGCTGGAAAAAGTGTGCTTTGGCACAGTGCTGTCGTAGATGTATGTGCAAAAGACTGTGAACTCAGCTTAAGACATGACATAGATGCAACAGTTCTTTGCAAAAATTATTTAATAACATAGTGGCATCATCCAGAAATAAAAAAAAATGTGAGAGGGATGTATATAACTACAACAGTGCAAAATAAGTGGTCTTTTGCATAATGACATGATGACTTACATACAGGCAGTAATGCTCAGGGATGTGATTTTAGACCAGCCAAGGAATGATTAGGGAATGTCAGTCATGCCCGGGCATTCCACAGTACAACTTGGCTGGTGTGGGTTTTCCCTAATATGTATGTTTTTTTTTTAAGTTTCAAGGAAATTGGGGAACATACAGATTCCAGATGGGACTATCCTACTCAGGAGTTGTGATACAAAGGTTATGATGTAAGAAAAGGGAACTGTTACTGCACTACATATTGAAAAATCTGATCATTACATGCAGCTTATTAGTTATCTCAAAAAAAACAAAAAAACAAAACGGGAATGAAGTGAGAATCATTTGTTTAGCCTGCAGAGTGTTTTTTGCTCCTAACTGCAAGTTGGTGACAATTGCACAGGTGTACAGTGCACTTAATTTGACACCTGTCAGTTCACCACAGAATGCTGAGCTGCATCATGATTTGCCTCTCACAATCTATTATGTGACAGCTTTTCCTCCCCACCTCTCTTCAACCAGCCATCATTCCAGATATATTCTCCTTTCCCATATCATATCATGATGGGTTGTGTGCCAAGCATTTAGAGCATGGGCCTCAAGTGGCACACATGTTCTAATTGAACTTGGGGTGGGCCCATGTGTCAGGCGTGTGGACTACAAATTTGTATGATCTATGACATTGCGTCTCATGGATGCTTCCCTTAACTCTTCAACCACATTAAGTTGCAGAGCAGCAGTGGCTACTCTCTCAAGGTCAGTGTCAGATGGGAGGGCAGCAGTGATGTGAAAGGTGGAAGAAAGAGGAAAGAATAAAGTGAATGGAAGGATGGGAGAAGCAGAAAGATACAGAGCTGAGAAGAGGTGGGAAAAAAGATTAATATGATGAGTAGGGAGATAGATGGTTTGGGGAGGGGAGGGCATGGACTCTGTAATGTTTTTATGGGTTTCTTTTATTTGTTTATTCATATGTACCTGACAGCATGGCATTATACTTGGACTACTTATTTATTAAGATCTACTGTCTACTCAGCATTTGTGTGTTATGTAAGAACCTTGAATACCCGTAATACCTTGTGATACTATCACCTTGTGCTGCTTGTGATTCTGAGAAAAGGTAATTAAGACATTATGACAGTATAAACCTATCACACACACTGATTCCTCACCAGTGGAACAGTCACAATATGAGAGTTTGGAGCCACAGGAATAGGTGGAAGCCACTGATATCATGACAAAGAAGCGTTTTTGTAACTATATATATATATATATATATTTAAGTGTATGTTTAAGTGCGTGTATATATTTTATATTTATGTATAATAGCTATCCACACCAGTGAAGCAACCATGAATTGTATTATAGTACACACCACACAATATTTAATATCTAAAGCAACTTGAAAAGCCTTGATGCTGAATTATGCAAATAACCTTGACTTGCCTTGCGTGAATGGATGACTAACCTAGGACATATATGTACTCATACATAGGTGTTTACATGTGTTTGTGTTTTATGTAGGCCTGTGTAATATTTTAGGACCATAAATTAACATGTATATATAAACACAAATAGATATATCATTATGAATATATTACAGACTGTATGGTTGACTTCATATATATGACTTCATAATGGTATATTTGCATATGTATGAGCATTAAAGATACATGTATGTATATTTTTATACATAAATAGCATGCATGTAGTACTTCATGTAGTTAATATTTATGTCCTCCCCCTCTTGCCTAGACACAGGCATTTAAATGTACTCACAGACCCCCAATCATTCAACACCACACAC
>JAOWBL010000856.1:0-42630 GCA_028564865.1 Zenarchopterus dispar | reverse complement strand
GAGAGAGAGAGGGGCCTGGCTCAGCAGGACCCCAGTCTTTGGTTTCTCTAAAGCTGTAACACAGTGGAAACTACAACAGCCCCCCCCCTACTGGTGCAAAATAAGACTGAAGCGATTTTGGTTACGAGTGCAAGGAGGGTTTATCTCAAATGTTACTAATTACCTGTGTGAGTCTTTATTTCTTTTTTTAAGTTAGTCAATTGGCAACTTTGTTCAACAAGACTGTAACAGTTGGTTGAAAACTTGTGTAATGCTCTTTCACAAGCTAACTTCTGTTGTGACTCTCATCTTTGAGAAGACGGTTGATGACGTTTCCAAGAAGGGAACGCGTTTCTTCCTCTGTGCACACGACGAGGAAGTGCAGCAACCGTTAACTTTGGGAGGAGAGCTGAAGAGGCGCTGTCTCATCTCAGTCAGGATGGTCAGCTGGTTCAGATATTTAAAGCTTTGTTAGGACCACAAATGAATATCACACTTCTTCCAGAGAGAAGTGCAGAAGAGAGACCACTTTATTAGCTGAACTGTTTTTCAATGTTTACTTGCCAATCTCTAGATTCGTAATACAGTTTGGGTTGTATATTTTTCTGTTCAAATTGAAGGCTAGTTGTGCTTCAAGTTTTTATTCAAAAGAGAAAAAAAACCAACAAATGTTGCCTTGAAGTGACTTAAGATAAATATAGACATTACGTAACCTGTATGAAGACCAAGGTCTGAGAAGGCTCTGTAATCTTACGCTATTGCTCCCATCGGAGCTGTTAATGACTCTTTTTATTCCTTTGTATTCATGCCCTTCATGTTACTTTTGTATCCTGACATTTATCACCATCAGGGTTAAGGCTTACAGAACCATGGTTTTATTTTAAAAGCCTCTGGACCATTTGGAGCTAGAGTGTTGTTATCAGCATGTCAGTGTTGGTGCTGACTGTTAATACCAATTCTTTGAATTTATATCACAGGTTAAAGAGAATATCAGTCGTAGTGCTGCAGTTGAAAATTCAAAGGTTCTTAGATAAGGAGTTCAGCAGTTTCATGTGATCCCCATTTAAACGGCCGTGCGAGCAGTAATAAAGAGGCAGCATACAGGACCTGTCTGTTAACACGCTTCAAGTTCTAGTGTCTGACATTGGGAAAATCTGTGAAATTTGAACAAGCCGTCTACAGCAGGTCGTCCTCGTTGCCGTGCACCATCGTGCACCGCTGTGTTGACAGAGTTGGCCAGAAGAGACCAATCTAAGACCTGCTCTGGGGAACCGTTTGAAGTCTTTGTTGTGTACTTAAAAAGGGAAGTTGTGGTGAAATTAATCAGTCGGTTGTTATCTGCAGTTCTGCCTAGTTGTTGCTTCCACATATTACTCACTTTACTGTGATCAGACCTCACAAATGAGTTTAGTTTCAGGGGTTTCATTTGTCAGTTTTCAGTGGAAAATGTTAGGAGGTCAAGGAAAACGACTAGGAAGTAATTGTGATGTCTAAGACAAACAACCGCACCGATGTGGAGACGAAGACCACTAGAGCAAAGCTGTGATGTGGGTTCACTGTAGTCAAACTACAGCTGTTCAGAAACGACATTTCACAAAATACATGTTGGTGCTTTGCATAAGGAAGTTAAGTATACAATCAATATGATTAAAATATAAAATTCACTGCAAAGTTGGAAATTTTACAATAAGAGAAAAGGCTACAAGAGTTGAATATGTTGTCACTTGTTTGGAGGGGCCGTACTGTCCCGTTTTTTCTTTTTTTTTTTCTTTTTACATAAATTCAAATTTGAATGTTGCTCTTAGCTAAATTGATAATAAAAGAAGCGCTGAAACCTGCTCGCTTGACATTTAGAAAATGAATTTGGTCCTTGCATACTTTCTGGTCATGTCAGCTAATGTCATCGGGCCATATTCCTGCCCTAAACTTTACAGCTGAAATTGATGGCACCTCCTGGGGACAAAAAGAATTAAAATCCTTACTTTTTTACATTAGTGTGGCATTTTTTCCCCCACTTTGAAAGCTCGTAGGTTTTTCTCATTTTTAAAAATAAAAACATTTACGCACAATCTAGCATTTAAATCGTTTAAATTATTGTAGAGCCTTTCCTTTTAGTGGAAATTAAATGTTTGCATAGTAACCAGGAAGTGCAGGAGAGTAATATTCAAGAACAGATGGTGTTGATACGTGATGGGGAAAGAGCCCATCTTGAACTCTGTAGGGTGTCTCAGAAGTAATCAAGAAAGGTGATCAGTTCAAAGAAAACGAAAGTAAACCCAGCAAACTAAAACCTGAATTGCTCACACTGTGTGCACCACTCAGAGACAAATTTGTCTATCTGCAGCTCCAAACAACTGCTGGTCCTTTTACAGCCACTAAGTTTTGGTACTTTTGAGTTTATTCACATATTGTTGGAAAAATAAAATCAGATTTTTTTTTTTTTTTTTCCTGAATTTAGAAATGCCTCTTCTAGCTAGCTAACAAACAAACATGTCACAAATTTTGTGCCAAACCTGTTTGGTCTTTTTTTTTTTAACTGTTTTCTTGTCTTTCTTTGACACTTTGTGTGTGTGTGTGTGTGTGTGTGTGTGTTTTCATTTAAATATCTTTTTTTAAAGTTTCCTTCAGCCATTTTTAAGGTTGTTTCCATCATTATTCTTACTTCACAGATTATCAAATCTTGTTTTTCAGTCCAGGTTTTCATGTTATTAACAAGCACTTCACTCCCAAGCCCCCACCCCAATATCTACCACCATAACAGTAGCAGTTTTTTTTTTTGTTTGTTTTTTAATTCTCCTACACAGGAAGCTGGTAAACGACTAGTTTTTTTTTAATATCTGCATTATGAATCAGTAATTGAACCAACACAGGTAAATCCGTAAATAAACATCTGGTATAAATTGGGAAGATTCTGGACCAGCCCCCACATGCACTCATTCAGCCTCCAAGCAGATGACTTCAAATGTACAAAAATCACTTGTGCGTACAACAAATGTATATATTTATTGCTGAAGGAGACGGCTGCCTCTCGGTCTGTTTGATTGTATGGTGCAAATATATATTTCTCAAGACTTACCTGCTAGCCACTCTTGTTTTTAGTACGACGTTGTTTGTGGCCTGAACCCCTTCTCTCTGTGTGCCTAAAATTAGCCAAGAAATGAGTATGGCAATGTAAGTAAATGGTGGTTATTATGTAAATATGGGAAACTAATGATAAACTATTTATTAAAGGTTTATTGTACGATGAAATGTTTGCCTGTTTTTAAATGAAAGCTCTGTTTTGATAAGCTAATAATTAAGATGTCAAAAATCATCATTTGATATTAAATCCCATTAGCTCTGTAAACACAACTCCTGATGGCTTTTACTAACTGCTTTAAATACCTGACTTTATTTAATCCTCTCATTTAATTTGTTATTTAGCTATTTGGCTTTGTTTCGAGCCTGGTCGGATGTTTACAGCCTACATTCAGATATTGTAAAGATTTTATTAGTGAAGCTGCACAGATGCAGGAATCTTCAGAAACCTCCAGATTTATTTCTTTACAACCATGTACTTTAGGTGTGACATGCTAAGAAATATTTTAATTTTAGATGAAATGATACAACTTCCCAAACAACAGCTTTCACAGTTATAAATGATTACATTTATAATTAAAATCTGGGAAATATGATATAGCCTCAGCGATGCTTCGAACTACATTTAAATCGGTGAGCAACATTTTCAAAAAGACAAATACACTTAAAGCTTTGGTGTCTCTAATGTGATCTTCTGACATAAAAAAAAAAAAAAATTTAAATTGGGGACAGTTTAAGGTAACAAAAATAAATGAACTCACTGATTAAAGAAGTCTGCAGACGTTTCCAGGAGTGCGCTCTAGCTGTCCTCAGAGTCAACACCGACCACCAGTTCAGGTGATTTCCATTAAATCAGGTAAAACGCAGTTGTTGCCATGGCATTTGCTTGAATGTTTGGCGGCTGTCTTCTGGCGAGAGCCGTGAGGCCACTCAGGAACTGCAAGACTTAACCATGAGAGGGGTATCCAAGAACAGTGAAGGCCGTGACTGCACCATGAACACTGTCCAAACCATCGCAGGGATCATGACCGGCAGCACTTGTCAAGAGAAATGGGAAAATTAATAGCTCTACGTTCCAAGATGTTTGGGTGCAAAATCCTCTGTCCTCCATCAACAAACTGAAAATGAAGATCCATCCATCCACTTTCTGTGCCCGCTGAATCCATGTCTGGGGGTCTGCTGGAGCCAATCCCAGCCCATAGCAGGCGATAGGCGGGGGTACACCCTGGACAGGTGAAAATGAAGATGAACGACCTTTTTCAATGTCTTAATAGTCCACTTCGACCTCGATCCTATAAAAACCAGAGGATGACCTAAAAAGAGCTGAACACCAGAGAAACTCAAAGTTTGAACTTTTCTTTGCAAAGAATGGAATAAGAGTCTGGCTCAGTCGTCAGGTTCATTAGTTATCTGTAGGATATGAGTGAACGTGGTTGTTTGGGTGTGTGATGGACTGGCCGCCGCATGAGGAGAGCTGGGAAAAGCTCCAGCAGATCCCTGTCACCCTGAGTAGGAAAATTCGAGTACAGATGATGAACAGATGGATGGATAGATGAGTGAAGTTAACACACTCATCCACAAAGACTTGACACTGTAATAAAAATAAAAACTAAGTCCATAAGGTATTAACTGGGAATTCTGCAATCAGACTGCAGTAGGTTTTTATTTTTATATTAAATATTCCCAAAAAATAAATGTTTCTTTTCCAGATTTGTGCTTATTTGAATAATGCATTAAATATGTAACAAGTTGGACATGTATGTTGTTCTTCCTGTATTTATATTTTAAACACACGAACTTCATATGGATGCGTAAACTTTTTATATCCACTGTACACACAGGTTTGGGGGGGGGGAGTTTACCATTCATACTGTATTTTTTTTCCCAAGTTTTTCTGTTAATTTCTACAGACAATGTCAAACCACATCCTTCAAACTGGTTTATTTCAGGACGTACTGACAATTTCATTTGAGTTTTTTTTCTTTTTGGCCCACTTTCACACAGAAATCAGCAGCATGTCTCTGAATGAGGATCAATGGCACTTTAAGACCCACTTTCTTGCATTATTAGGAGGAAATCCTCTGAAATACCTGCACACTACAACCCACAGCCTTCAAACGTATCAGCGTGCTCCTACATGTTACTATCTTGTTGCTATTGCGTCACTTTGGCTCCTGGGTTTGAGGTACGCCTTACTTCAACAAACGGTGAGAAACTCCTCGGTTTAACAAGCTGCTTCCTTAACGGACTAAACTCCGCATCTGTGCCCACTGTGTCCCACTGGCGTTTTCCTGTGACTGTGGAAATATGATGATGTACGCAAACGTGTCCAAGTGGAACAGCAGGTGTTACGTGGTCTTAACCTGGGATGACAGGGATAATAATAAGACTCTTAAACATAATCCACGGCCATTGTTTCCTGACAAGCCCCGTGGCAGGAGTGGGTACAGCAGTGGATTTACAGTAGTTAGAGTAAATTCATTAACACAATGAGGCCCAACACAGAGCCTCCATAATCACCGTGTACACGGTGGCACACAGGCTTCAGTAAAGCAGGCGATAGAAGGGGAAGCACGGCCGCCTCATTACTGTTTTATATGCCACACTTCCTTTTAGTTTCCTCTACCTGTCTGATGTAGAGTCCGTGGAAAATGCTTGTAGCGCAAAAAAGAAAAAGGGGAATGTTTTAACTTGCGGCCTCGGGTGCTTGTAGCTGCACAGCACATCAACAAACGGTAGGTTCCAGCTTTCTGGGAATTAGGGGCACAAAGCCTTGTCAGGATTAACAGCTCTCTGGCAGGGAAAGGATTGGGCATGTTTTAACAAGAGCAACTTTACTGAGCACTTTAGAGAAGCTTCTCAGATGACCTCCTCAGCGTGAGTGCCTGCAAGAACCCTTCTTGAGTATCCCCGTAGTTCATTTGTCCTCACGTTGCAAATGAAAAGGGAGCATGTGACTGTATTTTTTTGGAGGGGGCTGGGGGGTTGCTAGCATGTATTGTGATGCAGAGCGGCTGTCAGTCCACATTTACTTTCCGGGCTTCAGTCAGGTGCACGGGGGTGGAAGAGTGCTTACATGTCTGGAAACCCTCTGCTCTCAGCTAGCAGCCACATGCAGTCAACATGCAGTCCACAGCACCGTTACTGTGTACACCAGGGTCCATTAACCCCAGAGAAGTAGCATATCCATCAGGCCCTGCCTCCAAACTTAAAAGTGCTATCTTTAAAAGCACTGGGAATGGCAGCGGGAGGAAATCTTTCTTTAGAAAGGCACACCACATAGATCTACAGACGCACCAGGAAGAGGAAGCGGGCCCCGAGGTAGATGTCCTGACACACGACGGCATATTTTCCCGTGGTAGACGTGCTGTACGCTGGCGTCTAGGAAGAGCCCCGGGATGACTCATGTGTGAACCTTATTGTTCCTGCAGTCAGGTTCGTCCGTGTGAGTCTGGATTTATCACTCACCCCTGCCTGCTCTCCCATTTTCTAAAAGCATGACATCAATGTGAAATCATATGGCTTCCTCTGGGATCCAGAAGGTACGAAATTCTTGGACTCGGTCCGTCATCCTCAAGGCTCAGCATCAACAGTCAAGGCCATCATGTAAAATATATATTTCATCCTCCTTGTATTTACCCCCAACCATCTCATGCCTCTTACAGACAGCATAAGTCCCCTTTAACCTTTGTCATTTCTATTTAATGCTCCACATGATTATATGTTCAAATTCAGTGAAGTGGGAGACAGGTCAGCTCGAGCTTTTTATGCAGGGTACTGTGGTCCCTCAGAGCAAAGAGCCCATCATTTGAAACAGATTGATGTAATTACTGAGAAAGACGGCACATAAACCAACCCACCTGCAGAGTGAGGGTTCAGAGCGCAGCACCTACGAGGCTATCGGCCACAAAAATCACATCACATTACATTTGCTCCCGTGATTTTCACAGTAAAACACAAGCTATAACCCAACGGAGCAGTTTTAGCTCTCCCTGACTTTAAAAAAAAAAAACCTTAGGATGAACATTTTCTTCTGCTGAATTTACCTTCACATATTGAGATGGTCTACGGATAAAGTTTCAAATTGTTATTTAGAATAATGAACTCGGGGGTTTCATCCGACACTGCAGCTCCACACATCATTTTAATCTCTTTTAATGAACTGTTTATTCACTTCGTGACTTAGTGTCTTGTTACCACACCCACAAAATCTGATAAATCCACGGTACACAACCTGCTCAGCCCCAAACAACCAGCTAAAGAAAGAAGCACCCGAACAGTACAAGCAGACTACAACGTTGGGGAGGGGGGGAGTTAAAAAAGCGTAGTGACATTTAATAATCTTAAATTTAGCATTTTTAGAATGATCTAACCTCTTTGCTACAGCCAAACTGAGCTACTTGAACCTTGACACACCTTTATAACTTGTGTCTGTTTGAAATCAGGCCACATAGTTGAATTAAAGCAGCACAAAGAAACTTTTATTTCTAGCCTAGGCATGGAGGTCAAGTCGCTTTCACCATGCTGTCCGGGATTACTCTTGTCCCTTCTCTGACTCGGCCCCTCTCTCATTTTCCCTTGAGTCTCTCAGTCGCCTCCAACAGGATGTCCTCTGTAGCTCCGTGGAGATAAAACATCAGTTGTTGCTATGTGACATAGGTCCGGTCCTCTCTTGTGGTACATCACAAGAGAGGACCGGACCAGGAGTCCAGAGCTGCTTTGGCTGGTTTTAGCAGATAACGGGGGCAGGAGAAGACAACAGATCCTAGAAATAATCCAATGTTCTCTGACATTAAACTGAAACTGGGATTTTAACATTAAAGACAGTCTCCTGCAGCTTTAATTACCTCTCCACATATGCATAAACCAGATTGAAATCTAAAGCCATAAACACAAATTATATGTAACCATTTGAGAAAGGACTGACTCTGGCCAGATCTCCAGGAAGACACAAGGAGATTTCTACAGCATTTAAATATCTCAGAAACACAGAAATCTGCATCTTTCTCAAATATTTGGATCTAGCCGGTCAAAATGACTAATGGTGGATGACGGCTTTTAGTTTCACAGGTAACCCACTCCACTAAAAACCAGAATGATAACTGTTGGGAATTTCCCACATTGTCACTAAAAAACTTTTAAATCATCAAAGTCCTGTGAACTGAAGGAAGAAACCAAACACAAAGCATCAGCTCATAAAACAGTTCAACTAGTGCTGATCACATAGTGGGGATTTTTTTTCTGCAGGAAGAGCTGAAAAACTAGTCAGGATAGAGGAAACGAAGACGCAGGAAAATATACAGAAAATACATAAATCTTTCAAAGATCTTTTCCAGAGTGCTCAAGATCTTTGGTGAAGGTTTGTTTTTCAATGGTCTGAAGCTCAACACTGACACACTAAAGCACCAGAATTTTAAAAAAGGGAGAAAAAAACAGAGTAACAAAGTATCCAGCGTGCTCTTCCTTTATCATTGAGTGGTATGAACAAAAGCCGCAAGTCAGAAACCCGAGAAAATACAGATGAATTGATAAGATCTTGAAACTGTCTCATTCTAAAATCTTTTAGTTGCAACACTTTTACTAGACAAAAGTTGGAAACATATAGTTAGAAGCTGAGGAGAATGGTACAACAACTTTAAGGGAGGTTTTCATCAGGAAAACGGAGTTCATGGTCTTAACCCATAAATCGGAGTGACACCCTAGTTTTTTTGTTGTTTTTTTTCCATAAAATAGTGTTTTTAAAATTAAATGTCTTCAGTTCACTTTGAACTTTTTTGTAGTGCTTATCAAAAGATCAACATTATTATTTTAAGCATGTGAAAGATGACTGCTGTCATGTTTTGTTTTGTTTTTTTATTTTACTCCAGTGCCAGTAACTCATCCTTTTTTCTTTCCAGGACATCCTTGTTTGTTTGTCGTTTTCCTTCCGGGTCTGATTCTCAGACAACATAACTTGTGAAAGCAGAGTCTCTCCACATCCAACATGTAAATATCGGATGTGTGAGCTTCCTTGTAGGCGCCGCAAAGGAAGACTTCCTGCCACAAATGAGATTACAACACAAGCACGAGTCACTTTCACAGGAAACTCAGCGGTGAGGACTCGTTCACGTCTTTCAGTTAGTTTCATGCTGTGGGCAAACAACTGGAATAGGTCTGTCGGCTACGAAAAAGGCAACTAATGATATAAAGTATCCAACACTGTTTTTTGTTGTTTATTTTACTTATTTATTTTTTAATACTGCGATGTATATTCCTGCTGCACTTGTTATCAGCATCAGTCTAAAATGCTAAACTTTTGCTCCTGTCTCTTTAAATCCAGCCTCCTGGAGACTCTGCTCTTCTGCGACACCTGCTCTGGTCTTTGTTTGTGAAGAAAAGACGTCCAGTTTTATTCAGTCAATGAGCCACATTAAAACTAACCATTTGTAAAGATTTATGCTAATCCGTATTGCTATTAAGGACAGAAATAAAAGCCTGGACTGTAAAAGTCCAGGGGAAGCACCTCCTGATGCAAAGTAATAAAACGCTTTATTGCACGCTGTTACTTTTGTAACTTTGCAGATTTCTTGCACAAAAAGAGAAAGAAATACAGATGGTAAGAAGGAAAATAATTAAAGTAAAATCTAATGAATTGATCAAGCAAACTTCATGTTTACAACTCAATCTGTGGTTTCAATTTCCAAAGAATAAAACAGAAACTGTTGCCTTAGTCGAAAGAATACTTTAAAGTATTTTATACACTCTGCTTAAACTTTATTCTAGTATTTCAATTCTGTATGTCTTTATAAACACATAAAAAGGGCCCCACACCGCTGAGTGGAGGACGAGAGTTTGACGGACAAGTCAGACGTCCAATGACTTTGCTTGATTCACTCACAACCATTAAATTTTGTTTTTACGCCCAGTCACTTCCACGGGTCATTCACATTTTTTGTTTTGACATAAGAGAGTTGTATTAATTGTTTGCTTTCAGTTTGTGAAGAGAATTACAGGTCAAATCGTAAAAGAAAAAAAAAAAAAGCTTCAAGAAAATTATCTCCTACCATTTCTTTTTTATATTTTTTTATAGAATTTTTTTATGCACAATTATAAGAGGTTAATAAAGATAATAAAGGTTTATTATGAAAATAATTTATAAAAAGATCATAAAACATATTAATTAAATATTTTTTTAATTGTATTTACTTTTTTAAGTTGAATAACATATTATTTTAATATTGATGTGTACTTAATGTCTTATAAATATAAATAATTAAAATTTGAAATTTAAAGAATATACAAATTTTAAAGTATCTTTGAATAGCACTGAAGGAACTCACAAAAAAACATGTCATTTGTAACCCTTATGAATGAGAAACTAGATCTTATACTCAGCCTTGGTGACTGTGGTTTAAATAGGAAACCAAATATGGTTTCTGTGGAGGATGCATTTTGAATTTTCTAGATTACTTATTCAAGATTAAGGAATTTAGGACATTCAGAAATAGTGGAAAGATGAGTAAAGATCTTTTTTCGTGAGTGCTACAGCAGCTAGTTACATCTGATCCACAACTGTTGGTCATAAAACAGACTAAACATCTGGATGACACATCGGTCCTTTTGTTGAGGAGCCAAGAAGAGGAACAAGATACAACTAATATTTGATTACTTTTGGGAGCATTTTTTTTTTTTTACATCCTACCAACTGTAAGACATTGTAAAATGCGTCTTAAAGAACAAACTTTGATACTGCCTGACTGCATATCCTCATGTTTCCGTGGAAACGAACATCAGTAATATTTTGGAGACGTCTTCGTTTACAAGACATCCTTTAGAAGCACGAAACACTTGGAAAAAAAGGCAAAATTGGGCCAAATGTGAACATCCCTCTCTGATGTTTGTTGAATTGAAGCTGTAAATTCGAGGGTAGCTCATGAATGAGCCGTGGTACGGGCCTTTATCCTGCCACTCACTACTGGACTTGATCTCATTAAAGCATCTCACTCCCACAGATGGCACGCTCCACACAGGATTATGGTTAACATACAGAATTCCCAGCAGTGCACTTGGGCTCTGTTATTGACGATGACATCCGTGCTCCTGCATTGCATGACAGTCTAATTGGCTCAGTGGTTAATTACTCTTATGAGGCTGACAGGCCTCTGGAGTGTGACCTCCTGACCTCGCTTTGCCTGCACCATTTCAGACATGTTGTTTTGTACATGTGACACTATAACTGCTTCAGTAACTCACAAGAGTCCCTCTTGGCTTGATAGCAGCGGTGGTCATTCCCGGCGGCTCATGTTTTCAAGATAAATATTGACTACTTTAGGTCAGTGAACTACAGGATGGAATTGTCTTGCATCAAACATGTTCTCCTTTGATGGACTGAGAAAACAAAATCAAAAAGTTGTGATGGCGATGGCACTGGGGCACAAACACAGTGTACACAAACATGTCTGGAAGAACGGGCGAAGATATTTTCAGCCTGTGGGAGCTCAGCTGTGAGCTCAGTGTGAAATGCGTAATCCTGGTGTTTTTCCATCACTCTGTCCGACTGTGAGAACATTGAAGGATCAAAAGGGGAATCAAGTTCTGTTTTTAAAACAATAGTTGGTTTGCGCAGATTTTCCTTCCTCATCTTATTTCCGTGTTTCCCAAAATAACTATAGTTTCAGAAAATACAAAAAGGATGTGAATTAAGGATGTTCTACTCTTGATGACGTGATCCGGGATGGAACAGGACGAGCGATGTAATTAATACATTTTCATAAAGTGCAGCACACTTCAAGTTTTGTCTTTTAACTGTGTCCGTGTGGCCATGAAGATACAACTTGTGAATTTATCAGAAATCTGTCTGAAGTCATAAAGGAGCAAAGTAACATCCAAAGTGTGACATCATTTGAACATATATCAAAATGGTAAAAGTGTTAGTGTTGCAGGTTTTTTAGAGTGGCGTGCAGATGAGAAATGCACAAACAGTTGTATACGACACTTCATAAATATGCTGGGTTCATACTGTTATCTAATCTGAAGATTTTTTCATAGTCTTAACTTTTTCTGATTAGAGGGTTTATTGTATGTTCTGCTGCATATTTGAAAGTAAATTAATCTGATATATGTAATAATTCAGATAAATATCATGATCATGATCTCCAAAACAATATTCAGTTAGAAGGTGGTTATTTTGGGAAGTCATCCCTACAACTTTTTTTTTTCTTGTCAAACCCTGATGTGTGAATTGAGATATCTTTCAGTTTGTTGTCTTTGTTTTCAATGAAGCCATTAATGTTGTAATCCCAAATGTGCTGGAATTGTTATGTAATAAAACTGGTGGGGTTTACTTATCAAATCAAACTTTACTTACAGCTTTACTTGTTCAAATTAAGGTCCAGTAATTGACGAGGACAGTGACAATCAGTTGAAAACGTTGAAAAAGATCCATAACTTGGTCTTCAATTAAGGTTTACTGCAATATTCAAAATTTCTAAAGTTGAAATTGAAATTTTAAGATCCAAATCCTTCATATCCAACAACTAATCTGATATTCACTTGTTGCAAACACATCAAATCTCTCTTAATTATAAGAAAGGGGGTTGCAAGCCCAATAAAGATGGATCAAATGGATTAACGATTTTTATAGGGCAAAAAAAAAAAAAATCACAAAACAAATAATATGTAAACTTCTGGAATGTGACAAACAGAAATAATTAGTAAAAGAAATATTTTTCCTTAAAAATCTACTGACTTTTTCAGTACAAAGAAAACACATTTGTTTATTTTACGTTTAAATCAACTCACAATAGTGCTATTTTTTGAGAACTTTGCTCTCAAAACGCACCAGGACTCAAAAAGGTTCATCTTCCATCGTCATTGCAAACATTAAAAATACATAAATATAGAAATAAATAAAGTTCTTCATTTTATATGTTAAAATCCGTTTTGATCCCATATAATGTCAAATTAAGTAAAATAAACAATGCAGCTATAATCCTAGTAGTTTTTGGTGGGGTTTTTTTTTCCTTTCCAGTTATAACCTGGACTGATCATGATTGATGATTACTTCTTTGTGATTTGAGTACATGTAGTTGGGTTACAACACAGTCCAGAGAACTGATACGTGAAGATCTTTACCCTGCAAGTCACTTGTGGGAGTAACTGGGTTACATTTTAACGTGTTACCACCTGACAGTGGGATCAGTTTGTTGTGTAATCCAATAAGCTCCAGTCCGCATTTCCCCTCAAGCCCATCTGGCTGCTGGCAGGGTTTGTTTACTGGCGGAGAGGCTGGGAAGACGGGGATCCTGCAGGACCTGGGAGACGCCACAATCTACCTCTGTCTGTGGGAGAAAAAAAGAAAAAGAGAAAAAAAGTCGAAACTCTATCTGCTTTTTGAAGAATTATTAGCAAATCCTGACGAAAAGTTAAATGTCGTAGCGAACAGCTATTCTGCGCGTTGGCACAAGTCGGAGTTGATATTTTTCCTACTTTTTTTTGTTATTTCCAGAGCAGAAAAGAAAAAAGCTGCTGAGCCGCGACGAAGTCCGTCCGTCCGTCTGTCTGTCAGCCGCTTCCAGAGTGTGCGTGCGCGTGCATGGCCGAGTCTGTTAAATATTGCCACTTGACCGAGGGGAAGTTTTAAAAAGCTGGACAGGTACCCCTTAAAAAAAAACACGAGAATTTCGCGAGTGTCACCGTTTCGTGCTCGGTGTGGGGGACTTGGAGGGATTTACGCCACGCATGCCACAAACACCGAGTCAGCAGCTCCGAAAAATCCCTCCGAGTTAAATTAAACCTAGCTTTTGCACTCGTTTCCACGCATGCATCTTGATCCTTTCCTCCCTTTTTAACAATAAGATGCGCCGACGCTCAGCTGGCATACGTCGTATTTGTTGAAGTTATTTTTTTAAAGCGGCGCAAACTTCACTTGTGGCCTTGATCGCAGCTAGCTTCGCTGCTAGCATCAGAGCTAGCCTCCGTTCAGACAACAAGACTTGTTTTGGTTTATTTTATTTCTCCTCGTGGCGGACACGGGGAACCTCAACCAGTCCCACTTCGTCAAACAAAAGGGTAAAAGTCTCGGCAGCAGCTCTAGAGCCGGTTGCTGGTGTTTGTGAACGGGGGGTTTCTCCGTGAAGTGGAGCGACTAGCAGCAGCGGCGACGTTAGCTTGTTTGACTGAACACGTTGGACTCGTTCCTCCGCCCATCTTCCGGGATGTCTTTTATTTATTTTTGTTTACCTGTTGGCCCACGCCGCAAAACAAAACCAGTGTCCTGAGCGTGTGTCCTCGCAGTGTGAAGCGTCCTCCTGGCCCGGGATTCTATCGTGTTTTAGCCGGAGCAGCGGCGGAGGTGTCAGTGATGTGGCTCCGGTCTTTGTGTTTTGTTTTGGCCGCCGTCTGCATCTTGATGAGCTGCCATCGAGCGCGTGGAGACGGTGAGTTTCACAAATTACCGCTCAATTCATCTTCAACTTTTCCATTTTAGTCCAAATTGTTTGAAGACGGGAGTGTTTTGTAATGTACAGTTGTTTGCTGCTGTGTAGCGATATACAGAGAAACGATAAATCCCAGATTTACTCCCGATAAAATAAAATAACCCGAATTGAGCGCGTGCGGGAGGATTAACATTTTTTTTACAAATGTCAGGCATTTTTGTTTAATTGCTCCAGTATAATGGAAACTTGATTGAACGTATTCTTCTTTATGTATTGATAGACAGATATATCTCATTTGACTGAAAATGTGGGAAGACTGAAGATGAATAAAAGATATTTCTCGCAGTAAAGCATGGTTGGTTGTTAGTATTTGTTTATTTACTTTGCAGAATTTTTATTACATTTTACAGAATTACAGATGTATTGTGTGAAAACAAATATTGTATAGGGTAGTGTGTATATATAAATATACTTTAAACTGAATACATTTTATTTGTACAATTAACACTGATAATTTTTTTTCTTTTTAAATAAAATGTATAAGCTTAGCTACATACTTTAAAGGACCTCTTTAAGAACCTTAAGGCCACAGATTAGAATCAAATTGGAAACTTTAATGTTTTTAAATCCTATTGAAGTGTTGACTTCCATTTTAGGGGAAAAACAAACATAAATATAAAACCATTATCTATAGATTATATTTCAGTGACACTTCTCAAAATCAAACTTCCTCATTTACTTGCTTACAGCAAGACTATTCTTGTTTGTATCATAAATTTATATAAACCTTATTGTTAAATAATCAGTGGAGGCATTTTTTAATTAAACTGCTATAATTTGCATAAATGGCCACTGGACAAACTGTTTTAGGTACTTACATTTTTCTTCACTTGATTGTAAGACAACATTTTATGTCTTTGAAATGGACAAAAAGCTCACATCCAAGCAAATACTAGACATACTGCTGATCAGTGCAGATGCTCTGCTTCAGTATTGGCATGTACAGATTTTTCTTGTTTTTTTAGTGATGGTTTGATAAAGGCATGCAGCAGTGGCGTTACAGGCAGCGACTGCATCGAAGGGACAAAGGTTAGCACTTATCGGCCGTGTGAGTCCGCAGGAACTGTAAACAAAATTTTTGTGACAATTAAGTCAGTTGTCTGAGAATTTAGTTGAATTAATCTGTTGTTGTAGATGGAAAGCTTTGGCTTGTTGCTGCAGTAGGTCCAGGAATGTAACAATAAGCCCTCTTTACAGCTCCAGCAATCCCTTTGTATTCACCAGTCGGGGTGATAAGAGTGAACGAATGCATTTGCCACTGAGACATTTTCACGTTTCTCAAAGATGCACACACTCGATGTTTTTTTTTCTTTCGCTGTTCGTCTTTACGTAAGGCAAATATTGCTCCTCCTTATCCCATCAACAGATCACTAGTTCATATCATCGCACAAATCACTCATTGTCATATACACCAGGAAATGTGATTTGTATCTTGAGCAGAAGATAGTTCTAGTCGATTGGTGATTTACAGGTGCGAAGAAGACTTTACTTTGAGCTTATACTATAAAACTCACTACTAAAGTATTAATTAAAATAGCTGATGGATCGAGAACCCAATTCATGCCCATTTAGATGGATTTGACCAAATAATTTCCAGTGATATTAATATATTACAAGAACTAATTTCTGAGGTTGGACGTGTGAGGGTTTTAGTTTTGGTGCAAAATTTCAGAAATATGATCAATATTTTTAGGTTATTCAAAACCAGCTATTTCTTTGTTTTCCTCTGGCATAAGCACATAAACATACTAAACAATAATTTAGGTCTAGTTAGTTCATCAAAAGTTCCTCCCACCTGTGATATAAAACACCTGATGTTGTGTCGAAACCCCTGCTAATAGATTGCATGATGGTTGTTCTCTGAAGAGGAACCTTGTATGAAACGATGAACGCAGCGTCAGATTTTAGTGAGGGGTTAAGGAGCAATGTCATCAAACCAGTTTGAGCAAGAACCTTAAAACATAAATCAAAAGCAAGTTGTGTAATTGAATTGCCCCTTTCCTCCCCTCGCTCCCCTCAGACGTGAATGAACCACAGATGGGAAGAGTGGGACTAGGGACTCACACTGGTTGATTTCATAAGCAGGACTGGACTGACTAGTGCTGAAGTCAAGAAATCTTCTGAGCTACTTGTTGGTTTCTGTCCAGCTGAGCTCGATGGAAAGTTTCATTTAATAATGGAGGCTTACAGTATATTTAGTGGCTGGATGAATAGGTCTAATTTACTCAGCATCAACTGGCGGGTTAACATTTTTTAAAACACTTTATCCGTGTAATTGCTTGTGGTTTGCTTTGATCTGTTTGGACCTGTAATATTCAAAATGATATTTAAGGTGAGTGACAATTCTTTCACTTGTCATTTTGCCGCTATTTTCTACCAGCAAAGATGGAAGAAAACTACAAGCTTGTGTGTATATTTTTATAAAATCAAACAAACTTTTGACTTGATTTTTTTCCCCCCTTCTCTCTCTCTCTTGAAAGAAAAAAACCCCAAACAAACTGTATGTTGCAACACTGAGCAGCTTCTGTCAGATCTTGAGGTCTCAGGTGGTCTGGTTGTGTGATCACTTAACCAGGAGTGCCAAACCCCAGCAGCTCGCCACAAAGCCGCTGCCATCCTGTTGTTGAGCACCAGTTTGGTCACAACAAGTCTTGTAATCTGGCGCCAGTCCAGCGACCCGCTAGCTTTGGCATACTCCTCCTCTCGAGGAATGCAATTGTAAGGTGACGAAACAACAGTCCCCCGCCATCTCTCCACACCAACAGCCACTGTGGTCTCGTATATCAAATTCACAAATGCGTTTGACATGCATACAAAAGAGGGATTTTTTTCACTTGTCAAACTCAACAATGACGATCAAACCCTGGGTGACGGGTTCATATCCAAAATCATGTACTGCTTGAAAATTGAGCTGTGTGGCACACCTGCTTTCTGTTCGTCCACACGGGTGACAAGAAAACCTTGTTGTGTCAGATTTTAACCCTTGACACAGTGCCTCCATTGCAAGGAAATGTGCTTGTTGTTGCCATTTCACACTTAAAAGGTAATAATTACCTCACAGCCAGTGTTGTCTTGAACACTCACCTGAAATCAAAGTTCTTTGCAGGGCCATTAAAGGTCCAGATCATTGTCCTGTTCCAGCGTGACACTTGACATTTTAGTGTCAAATGACTGAGCTGCCTCTCAGGTTTCTTGTTTTTTTTTGTTTTTTTTTTTCAGATTAACAGATGGTGTTGATATAAAATGAATGAGGGAGGAAAATATAATTTGGTTGTGGATTCAGTGTTTATTTCGAAAGGATTATCTGGCTAAACCGCAGAGAATAATGTGCAAAAGTGAGCAACTGAATCACTAAATGATCTTTGGTCCAGAGTAACATTAAACACATGGCACAACCCCAAGACAGAACCTTGTGGTCTCTCTTTTACTTAGTAATACCCTATTTAAAGAACAAGCCCTGTTTCTTTGTTTGTTTTTTTTCTTCCTCATGTGGAAACATATTCTTTTTTTGTACTGTAGTTGTTAGTGTGCACCCGTATCAAATGGCAGGAACATTCATCGGCTGCCCAAATGGTTGAGAAAGGCCTTGACTTTTGACCCAAGAATGTTGTGATTCTTAGTCATTAAACTGTCACTTTCAATTCGCTGTAATATATAATTGCGTGGTGCTGAGGGGGAAAAACACAAGTGTTATTCCTGCGGAGAGCAAGGCAAAGCTAAGCAATTGAGTCCTGAATAATTGAGCTGAAATTGTTTTTCTGAACATATGCCATTAAAAGCAAACCACTTTTTTTTTTTTTTCAAGTGTCTTTACTTCAGTAGTTTAGGTTACAATATGAAGCTGTTTTATGAATTGATTCAAACACCTTTTATACTATATTTAATTGCATGTCAGTTTTGTCATTTACAATTGCTTTTTATATCTTTTTTCAAGGTATTTTGTTTGTATTCGCTTAGCTTAAGTCTAGATGGGGGGAAACAGAACAGCGAAACCTTGAAAAGGGAAGTGTTGCAATCGCTGAGTGTTTGTGAACTTGCATATATACTGAGGCCCCATTTCTCTATAAGGTCCAGCACTCATATATAACGCCACTTTCAGCAACTTGTTGCCCTTATGTCCTCCATCCACAACCACCAACCCGTCAAGATCACTAATAACTTGTGAGGTATGCAGCTGTAATGAGAGTATTCTGGGTTTATTTCACTGACCTCAGAGGACAGATTTTTGATCTGAGCTCATGCAGACGACTCCCTTTGGTGCAAATCACCCTTTTTGTGTTCATGAGTGTATTTTGATTCTTGGGACGTTAATTTGAACTACACAGGCATTCATGGTTATGAATGAATAAATTAATTTATAAGTCTCATAATTGAACTCGCATTGATGTTTTGTATTACTCGTGTGCTGATGTTTGTGCCGTGAGTGCATCATTGTGCAGCATTGTGACATGGGCTTTGCACCAGTAAATGTCACAGATCAGCTGTCAGATCTAGTTGGTGATCTTTTTTTTCTCTATTTCTCAAATGTGATCATGCTATGGATTTCCATTATGGCTCATTGAGATGAATTGTGGCCTGATTAATGTGAACCAGGCCTCGTTCAAATGGATAAACGAGAAATATTGCATGCGTAGACCTTTCAGAGAAAAAAGTCGATAAGTTTATGAAGAGGAAATTAACTTTAAAAAAGAGAGAGAGAGGAGGGGCAAAAAGATTTTTAATTACAAAGTCAATGTGCTTTAAAAAAATAGTTAAAATAATCCATCACGACTTCCAAGAGCCCATTGTGAGGTCTAAACACCAAATTTTGATCAGTATAGGGATGCTGTTAAAGGAACATTACAGAGTTGAAACAATCCCAGATTTATCATTAGAAAGTAGCATTATAGTGTTTGTTAGAGACCAAAACAATGCAGATCAAGACAGGTTTGAGTGAGAATACTAAAATGACAGGTGCTGTTAGCACTTGGGGGAAAAACACCCACATCTAATTAAAATTATACTTTAAGATGAGATGATTTTTAAATATCATCTGAACTGAAGTGATTTAGATTTAAAAAGAACAAAAAGATGGAAACATCTTTAGATGAAGTATATTAGTATCTGACGAGAGTCAGAATATATCATTCCTCTTAAGAGAGAGTTTGGATAGGGTCCCTAAAGACAATCCAAAGTAATGTTGCCTTCTTTTTTTTTAATGATAGAACATGCCTCAAAAGGACATTTGTACAGGTGATGCCTTACCTGAACGCTCCTTCTGGCCACCTTGGTATAAGTCCATACAAGTCAGTTACTGAAGAATATGAGCCGTTGTTTAGGGTTCCTCTACATTATTTCATGTCCATTCCCTGTTGTTGAGGGAAAACAAATATCATAAATATCAAAGTACTGATCGAGTTCTTTGAAAGCAGAGCCCATTAATTTTATCCCTTTTGTGTCTATTGACGATAGTTTGTGCGACATCGGTAGTTGACCTTCTTTTTTTTCTGGTAGACTTTCATTGGTCACTTCTCCCTCATATTAGACTTTTTTTAATCCTAATAGTGTTTCCTGTTTTCCAACTTGTTAATAATAGTAATTTTTTAAGAATATAAAGAGTAGCTACTACAAATCCAAATCCAATTTTAGCATCATAGATGGCCTTAAGTCACTACACAGACTTCAGGATTTGATAAAGTATATCATAATTCAGTCAGTGGGCCAGTAGTACAGATTAGGTTAGTTGGTTAAGATATGCTGAAGCTTCTACGCACAGCAACTGTGGTTTTCACATCAACATCAGAGTAATTTAAGATGGGTTCCTACCGTTATTACGCTATCACATGTAGGAGGGGGACAGACTCTGCACATCATTCAGACTTCGCTTCACTGGGTCTGCCTGCCGGATACTCTGGTCAGATTCAGCTGTGTAGGCAGAGTAAATGTCCAGAATTGTTACTTGTGGGGTAAAAACAAATACTTGTTCAATGACTAATGCAGACTCAGTTCATTGTACACCATGCAACATCTGGACTGAAGTCATTTAAATTTTATGAGGACAAAAGGAGACCAGAGCACTGATGAAGTACATTCGTAGATCTAAAGACTCACCTGATGCTACTTTATGGTGAATCCCTGGATAAGAACAGAGCTAGCACAAGCTGAAGAAAAACAGTAAAACACAAGGTAGAGACAAGGACATTGAACGCATTTTCCAGTTCATAACTTGGGGAGGTCAAAAGAAATTAAAGGCTTGTGATCTCATGTTATATTTTAGAGTGACTTCTTTGGTTGAATGATGCATGCATTTGAAACGTCACGAAAGACTTGTATAGAAGTTTAAAAAGAAAAAAAAAAGTCAAACAAGAACAATTGGTTGTACTTTTTTCTATTGCTACAAAGTACTAGAAGTGGCTGAGATTCCCTGGCCGTTTTACTAAACATATCAATTTGAAGGTATCCAAACCATTGTCTTAATATTTATTCAGGGACGAATTGCTTCAGATTGTTCTCTGCAACAGTGTATTTCCTCTGAATTCAAGTCAAATCAGCCCTCAATCGAAGGTTAACTAACACCGGTTATTCTCCAGCTGATGTTGAAGCCAGGTTTTTATTTATTTATTTGTTCTTTCGGAAATCAGGAAAATCAGACCCTTTTGTTTGCACAATAAGTTGAGCCAATTTCCCTGATTCCTCTCCATATAAAAAGATGTAGCAAATGGGCTTAACTTAAATAGACATTTATTAGATGCATTAAATAATTCATAAAGTAAAACAAGTGACACATGTTGAACAGCTCGAGGCTTCCCACAGATGCAGCTTGACGGTTCCAGGTGTTGGCCAATGCCAGTTATTGGAAAATACTCAGTAACTGACCAGCTAGCCAACTGATTAATCAGATTATTCTAAATTGCCCTGGAGTGTGAGCGTGTATGGTTGGTTGTCTATATTTGTCCCTGTGATGGACTGGTGACCTGCCCGGGGTATATTAGAAGTTATACTAAAAGCAAAAAGAATCGGGGTAAATGCCCTGCCCCCTCTGCTAACACTGCTTTGCGACAGACCTATCTGGCTTTTTTGTGTCCCAATAAGGAGATATTTTCCTTTCTGCCGATATCACTGTTGACTTAATGAGCCGTATATCTCGCCATGTGAAAGAGACTAAAAGCATCAGACTTCAGTGATTCTTTCCAAACTAAACGATAATTTCCTTAGAAAAAAATGTAGCAAAATACAAAGATATATATGTTTTTGTCATAAAAAACAACTATGCTCCAGCAGCAATAAAAATTGTCCTTTCAAACTCAAAATAAAATAAAGTCAAGTCTGAAGAAATAAAATAAAACACAACCGAAACTGAATATGTATAGTAACAAAATCTACATACACATCATAAAGCAGCCACAAATTTAAAGTGAACGAATCGGCTCATGGATCAGCTAAAATTTTCAGAAAACCAATCACATATACTACCAACATTGGGAGTCATACTAAGAATATTTTCCAATGTCGGGAGTCATATCCAATCCTAGTTGGTGCGTCCCTCTGCCTTTATTTCAAGAACTACAGTGTTTTAGATGTTGTATAGACAGAACTGTCTTTAAAAGAAAAGATCCACATCCCTAGTTCTAGTGTCACTGAAACAGGGAGTCATCACCCTGCTGCCTTTGAATCAAACTTGATCTCTTTCAGAGGTGGATGTAATTATTGTCCTTTAAAGCCAGTGGTCAATAAAAATCTGCCCCTCTAATGACTCTAATTGATGATTCAGAGCAACTCAGCTGTTTTCAGTCTCTGAAGTAGGGGGTGTATGTAACGCTAAGGCCATCTCCGTTACCGTAGCAACCATTGTGACGTCTCGTTTTTTTTCAGTATCTTTACGATATAAGGAGCTTTTAATTTCAGGGATGCACCCGTTTTGTTTTTCCCGAGTCGTCATGTGGACACAGGCCAATTTCTTTTGGTAAAAGTTCTTACTTTTACCAAAAGTTTTGCTTGCACATTTCAAAAAAAAAAAAAAAAAAAAGTTCAAACAGTTTTTCCTCTTGTGCTGCTCTGAAATTCCTCACTTACACACCAGCGCTGCTATGTTCCAGTTTCCAATGTGAGCCACTATCGCTACGACTGGAGTGTATTAGATTCTCTATTGGGAATGTGGTGCTAAAAATACTGGCCTGACTGAAAGTGTACACTGATAGGAGCTTGGACTCGCCAGCCTGTGACGATTTGCCTTTTCCACAGGGTCACCTAATGCTCTGCTGTTTGACTATACTGTGACTATAGAAACAGCGTTGCTACATATCGTGCACTTGGGTTATATTTGTTCTTTTCGGTGGTGTTTGTTTGACTATGTGTGGTTTCTCGTACAAGGAGGAGAGCGCGGCTCTTTGTAGCTTTCCTGAAGACTCCCTGGCAGATGTTAGGAAATATTTTAATTTTCACGTGGATGTGGTGAATTGAAGAGATTGAAACTCGACATACGTGGCTAAAAGAAATGTTGATTTACGTGTAGTTCAATAAGAGAAATGAACTGATTAATCGGCTCACCTGGCTTTTGACGAGGAATTTGAATCATGTATTTAAAGCGACGGGAACAAACTGAGCTTTGTGGTTGAGGTCACAGAGTGAGGTGCATGTAGTTCACTTATTGGGAACTAAGTGTGTGTGTGTTTGTACTGTTTGTCTTGTACTGTTATCCAACAGGAGGTGTAAAACGAGCTGCTGCCATAAAGAGGTGCTCGCTTAGCCGTTGCACCACGCCTGCTCTTGGCTGACCAGTTAGCCATATGTACCCAGCTCGGTGGTGGGTTAGATGGATATAAAATAAATAAATAAAAATAAAGTTGTCTCAGGGGGCCACACACACCCAGCTGTGCCCACGACTTGTTAACTGGAAAATCAAAGCTGGAATGTCCCCACATTGCACCTGAGGAGGAAAAACATCTTTATTGCCACCACTTGAGACATTTACTGTCACTCATCACGTCGAGGAGCTCGGCTGATGTGCAGAAATCAGAAGGGTGGACATTGTCATTAGTCGGCTGAACTTCAGTGCTGGTCACCATGTACTCGAACTGTGACTCTGCTGTATTATCTCAAGATCTTTTTTTTTTGGTTGTAACTGCTGTAAACAAACAAACAAAAAAGGAAATCAGAGTAATTAAGTGACTGAGGGAGAAAGGCGGAAATAGAAAGCTGTGAACCCTTGACCAGTCAGAAATGTCCAGTGCTGTGAGCCTCATCTCAGAGGTTCTGGATATTCATGGAAGTAATGCCGCTCAGCCAAAGCTGCTCGCTCGCAGATAGAGGAGGTACTGCTAGAGTTTTAGGGGATGTCTCTTCTGTAAATACTACTCCTTAAACCCTTTTTGCTGTGTTGGAAACGTAGAGACTCCGAGAAAGGACCTCCTAAAAGACCTAAGGTCCTAGAAATAGTCTCTGCAGTTGAAATCCAGTTTTTGTCGACAACTCTCCATATTTGAAACTGGCTTGAGGCCAGATTTGTGGTTGCCAAACAAAATGTCAATGAAGATGGTCTGTTCCTCATCAAAGCTAGAGACACAACCACATATTTTTTAAGTAAAATATCCCCTTTAATTATCAAGAGGTTGAACTTTTTTTTTCTTTTCTCCTTGAGACCATGTCTGACTTCTTTAACCTTGGTTTTTCCATTTATAGAGCAGACGTCTTGTGTAATGCACCGGCCGTGTGCAGATGTTTTACTCCACAAGCAACTACAGGAAATGCATCGTCTTGGGGGATTTTTTTTTTCTTTTTCTCCTCATTCAAGGGTTATAACATTTTGCTTAATAAATGCAACTCAGTTTAGATTATGGTGTGTGTTTCAGTTTTTCTATTTAGCTTTGTTTTAATACGTTGCAACTAATTTCTTTTGTGAGTGAGACAAAAAGATGAACTGATTTCTAAAGAATCTGCCTTTCCTTGATTTGCTTTTTTCCAGTTTGTCCGAGCAAGGACATCCGCAACAATGTGACCAACCTCCAGACGCTCGAGAACTGCACGGTGATCGAAGGACATCTGAAGATCTTACTAATGTTCAAGACCAAGCCAGAAGATTTCCGAGGCCTCCGTTTCCCCAAGCTGATAGTAATCACTGACTATCTTTTGCTCTTTCGAGTTTATGGCCTGGAGAGCCTCAGTGATCTTTTCCCAAACCTAACAGTCATCAGAGGCAACAACCTGTTCTTCAACTATGCTCTGGTGGTGTTTGAGATGCTCCAGCTGCGAGAGATTGGCCTCCATAGCTTGATGAATATTACCAGAGGAGCTGTGAGACTTGAAAAGAACCCAGATCTCTGTTATCTCTCCACCCTGGACTGGTCCAAGGTCCTTGACTCGGTGGAGGACAACTACATTGTGGCCAACAAGAATGAGAGAGAGTGCGGAGATGTTTGCCCAGGAGCGGCCACCGGCAAAACAACCTGCCAGGCAACCACCATCAACGGACACTTCAGTGAACGCTGCTGGACGCAGCACCACTGTCAAAGAAGTAAGCAGCCGTTTTCTTGCAGTCATATACTGATATCAATATTATTGACCTGTGCGATTCAGCATTAGAGAATTGGAGTCATTCTGTCTGTGAATCCAGGACTGTCAGTCTGACTTACGGATATGAATGAGGGGTTTTTATAGGCAACATGAGCAACTCGGACAGTTACAACTGGGTTTTTTTTTGTTTTGTTTTTTTTAAATAAAGAAAATATTGAATCGCTGACATTTCTGTGCAAGTCATATGTACACAACTACCAGTTAATCAAAGTCACCAAACTTAGGTTTATACTTGACTGCTCTACAATAAACTGAAGGTTTTAGTATTTCAGTTTTAGAGAAGTACATTTAAGTTTTTTTGTATTTATATTCAAGTGACGTTTAGGTCATATAGATTTAGGGATATATTGATTAAGTTACTGGTGACTGGACTAGACCAACTTGTAGCTTGACTGAATGACCAGTGACCAGTCAATTAGGTGATTTTAAAAAAAACTTTCTTTTTTTTTTTTCATTTAAATGTCTTGATTAGTACTTACTCCATGTCAGGACTTGGTAATCGTGTTTCCGGTGTGAAAGTTTGAAGCTAGAGTGTGAGCAGCCGCTGTCTCTCCTTCACTGGTATCGGCAGTATTTCCCAGTAAGTTTTAATACTTTGCTGGGGTGCTTTTGTTTATTCACAGCTGATTGAATATAATTGATAACCCTCTTGCATATTTTTATTTTGTGCTGCATAAAGTAGTGAAATTCATTACTCTCATCAGACTCAAGTGGTCAAACATTTCTGGAGATTAAAAATCAGAATCAACCAATAAAATGGCATCGGTGCAACATCTTTAGACAATCTTTTAATTCAACTTTTTGTTCAGTTTGGAGGATTCAGTTTCACCGAGATGTCTTTTTATCATTTAGTTTATTGGCATTGATTTGAATTGGCAGGACAAAATTGTGCAGTGTTCACCTCATGACTTCTTAATTCCATTTTTTGTCCATAACCAGTTTTAAGGATGCATTGGATGAAACGTATGACTTGTTTCAGTATTAATACTCCAGTGTCGGATGCACTGTAGTGAAGTCCAAACTCTTATTACTGCTAGATATGAGAGGAAACCCTGAACTGTTCTTTTTATTTTACTATTTGCAAAACTTACTGCTTTTCAGTTTGTAGCAAGAAATTAAACATATAGTTCTATTTTTTGGAGGAAAACCCAAATGTCATTCAAGTTTTGATAGCATATATGTTATTGTTAGGCTCAAATGTAAGAGTCAGATATTGCTATTACAAATATGATTATTAGTTGCTATGAGGCCAGCTGAAAAATAAATCCAAGTATTTGTCACATGAGATAAGTTGTAAAACTTACAAGTAAATCTTATATTTCTGCTTGAGTTTGATTAAATGATTTTTCATTTGTGTTCCAGCTTTGTTTAACATAAGACATAAAAATAAGTTAACTTGGAGCTTGTGATGGGTCGCCCTCCCTAACCGTTGGTTATATCGGTGATTCTTTCAAACCAGGTCCCAGACGAGTTTTTGATGCTGGTCTTTTATTTGTTTTGACAGCTTTAGCTGGATTTTCAAGAATTTCCAGGCAGTGACACAAAGGTCATGTTTGGGAATACACACAGTCTCCCTAAACTAAATAACCCAATCACTGATTTCTGAATCACTGAATGTGTTTTGGCAAATAATTCTGAATGCATTCTGACATAATTGAAACGTAACCTTTTTTTGTGTGTTTTGTTTGTTTTAAAAATATTATCAGACAGACTTAAGTCAGTGGTCAGGTTTTCTCCTTTGGGAGGAGGGCTAGGGGACTTATATCAGAAACATTCCCCCTACACTTGAATGCTGAACAGACCTTTTTTTAAAAAAAAAAAAAAATTGACAAGATTGTTTTTATTATTGTTTGCTATTACATATCAGTAAAAATGCACTTTTGTGTAGCTCTGCTGTCTCTTCCATCAACCAGTCATTATTTCTGTTCCCCTCTGCTTCTACCAAAGGTCTAACTGGCTTCATATTTACAATATTCAGCTCCATTCAGAGTGGAGCGGAGGCTGACGACATTTTTCATGAAAATGTTTACTTGTGTCTCACTAGTTGATTTGACAGATGGTACTCGTATCTTTTTTTTTTTTTTTAAAAAGGAAGTTTCAGAGCTGTGTCTTTGTTTTATGTTTAGTCAAGTAGGCCGAGTTATGTGCCAGAGCAGCTTGAGTAAATGTGATGCAATACCTCGCCAGCCAGTCTGTGGAAGTTTACTCTCGATAGACATGTTGTTTCTTAAGTTTGTGTGGAGGAGGCAAAGAAGAAATCTAATGTCATGACCCATTTAACGTGTCTCCAAATGTCAAGAAGGATCTTGTGCACGGTTGACGTCTGAAGACTTTTTTCACATTTAGATTTTCATCTCGTTTTTCCAAAATTGCCCACCTTATCAAGCCATTTCTAATATGCGCATGCAGGTTGTTTTGTTTTTTTTTCCCTTGAGGTTGATCAGACGTCGTCACCAGAAATCATGCCTAATTCTTGTTCTCTTGCGAAGGAAGCCTCAGAGCAGAAATAACTTGTATCTGTGTGACAGTTTGTGATGATAAATCAAGACCAGATGCTGCTGACAGACATGAACTGATCTCCAATCATGGGCAGGCATTTTGCACAGGCAGGGCCTGTGGTCCTGTGGTGTGGGACCTGTGGTTTTTTGCCTCTTTTCACTAAAGCATTTAAAGACCCGTTAAGCACCAGCTATAACCACAGGACAGAGTGTGAAGCTTTCTGTGTCCTCCTCTGATCTGCACTCTTACTGCGTTTCATAGCGCTCCTGCAGCGCTGCACGTAAGCTGCTCGTTTAAAACGTGCTGTATTGTCTCTGTCCATTATCTTTGATGCCAGACGCGCCGATAGTGAGATTTTTACAAAGTAAGATGCATATGTTTATGTTCAGTGTTGTGGGTAGAACTGCTCCTACGAGAAGATGTAGTTAAGTTTGTTTCTTTAGGGCTGCAGACTGGAAGGTGTCACATGATTTTATTTTTAATCTTTTGGCCATTAAAAAAAACACATGTAGAGATCAAGTGAGAAATGCAGTGTTAAAGACTCAAGTTACCACTTATAATTATTGTCAAGTACGTCTCCCCTTCTTAAAATGGGATAAATGTATATAGAGTTTGAAAAAAGACAAAGAAACACAGGCTTTTAAAAATATGTGCGAGACAGTTTTAGCAAATGTCAAAACTTTGGCACAGATGTCTGAAGTTATTGATGATCCATGCCGTTTTAAATCAAAGTGTCCCCATCCTTTGGCTTATTTATATAGCTGAAGTCCAACTTTCTATAAATGAAAACTTCATTGTCATCTCTAGTGGGTTGGTGCAGCTTGTTTTGAGATGGGCCCCCACACCCCCCACCCTTTCAGAGATTGTGAGGAGTTTTGTAATATAGAGCAGTGTTCACTCATCAGCAGCTGGACTTTAAATTTCTTCAGCATGGGTGCTGGTAATTTTATTTCTGGGTATTAAATAGGGCTGAAATGATTCTTCAACAGTTTACACACTGAAGATCGGTGATGTAAATTCTTTGCATGGAAGGCTTGTTTAACTTATGTGACTATATTCTCAGAGGCCACCATGTTTACCTCAGGCTGCTTTTATGGTGCGGACTGTAAAATGCAAAAGTCGCCGGAAGTGGATTACTGCACAGAGCCTAAATGATAAAACAGACTTCCTAATAACTTCAGTAAGTTCTCTTGTACATGTTGATCTTCTACATTTATGTTGAATAGAAATAACTATGTAATGAAATGCAACAAATGTATAATATAAGGAACTATATTTTGGTGGTGCAGCACTGTTGCATCCAAATATATTAGAGCATGAATGACTTTGTGACTCAAACTTTATTTTGAGTATAATAATCATTTGATTATTTGACAACTGTCCATGAAGTCCAGCACCGTCTTTACTAAGGCAGAACTAACTACTTTGTGGATCAGTTCAAAGTTGAAGATTGCTGCTCATGCAGATCTCTTTTCACCTTTTCGAAGCCCTTTTTTTCTTTTCAAACCTTATAAAAGTTTGCAGCACAAAAAAAAAAAAAGCTTACTTTTGGTGCATTAAAAGGAAGCATTAATGTAGGTTAAGTTCTCCAAATGTCAGCGGTCACTGTTGGTCACACACTTCTCTGTACACCAGCAGACAGAACCAACAGTTTTGGCTTCGGTTCTGTGTTTGGAGTTGCAACTCATTTCCCCTCTGGAACAGGCTCAGTCTAACATCCACTGCTAATTTTCCCCTCAGTTTTCCACCAAATTGGGTGTAACTTGATTAGATTTGGCTAAAATGAACTCGCATGTACACAACATGTCAACCTTTGCTTTTATGGCAAACAAAAAAACATCCTGCTTCTCCGCTAAATTTGTTAGTAACTCTGTGTTAGCAGGCTATTTAAGATAAAAGCGGAACAAACAAACTAACTCGGGAGACATTCAAGGAAGCACATTGCCAAACATTTATGTTTTGATTTATTTGCGGCTTTGTCTTGGCAGCGACTTATAAATCCAATTAGGGACGGTTGATTGGCTGACTTGTGACTAAATGAGACGGAAATCAGATTTATTTTATTTTTTCCAGTAAAGTGAACAGATTGAGCACATAGTAACATTTATGTGCTAAAACAGCATGACTTTGGTGAGGGAGAGTTTACACACAGAAGTCCACTTAAAAACAATACTTTTCCCATTCATACACAGTGGGCTGGATAAATAAAAAGATTAATTCAGTCATGTATACTTTGCACGTTTTACAATAGAGCCACCTGTATTTTGTATTGAAAACATTTTATAAGCTAGAATATGGATAAGTAATGCCAGCAGGTAAAATGTGGAATGAGTTTATTTACTATAAAAATTTGAGCTGTACAACCAAAACGACACGATTGGGGCAGGTCAGAAATGTACAAAAATCAGAAACCACACTTGGCCAAGAAAATTGTAGTCTATCCCTGTTTAATTGAAATATGGTTTTCATGCAGTTTTGACCTTAAACTAATATAGCTTGATGTGTCATAACACACAGGAGCAGCTTGATAAGACTATCTCACTACAAATGTTCTTCATTAATTTCTTGGATGTGAAAGTAACAAGCAGCTATGAAATAATTGATCCATGCCCATTATCTCACATTGGCAGTTATTTGTCTGTGATTAACTCTGGAACCATTTATGAGCCCATTTTAAGACTCTTAATTTCCACAATCTGCTTGTCCGAGGTCGGCTCACGGGGGCAGTAGTCTAAACAGAGAAGCCCAGACTTCCCTCTCCGTGGCCACTTCATTTAGCCCATCTGGGGGGATCCCAAGGCGTTCCCAGGCCAGCTGAGAGACGTGGTAAAGCCAGAGTGTCCTTGATTTTTCCCAAAATCTCCTTCCATTTTGGTCTTGCCTGAAAAACATCCCCCAAGAGGCATCTTGGAGGCATCCTCACCAGATGTCTGAGCCACTTCATCTAACTCATCTTGAAAATGCTGTTGCTGCCAATAATCAACAGTTGTGAAACTTTTTTTCAATATCTCAGATCTTCATCTGAGCTGAAATTGTTACAGAGCCTCTGGAGAAATTAGTTGAGTCTGTTTTCCTTTAACTGGCTGCTACTTAGTGCCAACATTCATTTTAAGACAATATGCTTTCTTCACAACTATCATTTGGTGCAGATGATTTGGCAGTTAAGGTTTGAGAGAAATGGAGAGGGTGAGTAAACACAGCAGAGCCAGGAACTCAGACTTACACCAGTATCATGATTTATCATCACAACCATAATACCACTAATCGTATTCATATAAACTAACATTTGTAATGGTTTTCATTTCATTAATATTCAGAGAAATTGCAAGTATGAATTAGAACCTTTATTAAATATGAACAGCAACATGTAAAATGAATGCCATTAAACTCTCTAGAAGTGTTATTTTGAACTAGTTCCTACTTGTTTAGGAAATGTGAGCAGGATAGCTGCAGGTCTTAAACCCTTCAGAAGAATTCATCAGAATTCATTAACAGTCATGAATTGTATTAAAAAACAAACAAACCCTGAGATGTTGTATCTTGTCGGTCATGAAATATTTTTGTATCCCTAACTGCCATAAATTAAAAGTGCTGCTTAGTCTTTTCTCAATAAAAAAAAAAAAAAAAAAGAAAATACTAGAATGAACAGCAGCTTGGGAGCTCATAATTTAATAATACTCAAATGCTGATTTTTAGAGACACAATCATCATTAACCATTTCGGCTGATGATGATTGATGATCAGTCAATCCATCAGTCAAACTTTATTTGTATAGCACGTTTTGTACAATAAAATATAGCACAAAGTGCTTTAACAGTAAACCCCCGTCCCCTTCCCTGACCGACCGTGATCTCTATCAATGAAAGCACACAATCAAAGGTTAAAATAACATGGAAAACATCATTGGGCACAGAGGAACCAGTGAGGGAACATTATCCCACTATCACAGGGAAGCGTCTGTATCTGGAGACAGCTGCCAAACCCCGGAGCCAGACTGCATGGTGGGGGCCACAGCCCACCCCTGGGTGGGATAGAGTACCAAACACCACCGCTGTTGGGTTAATGTATGGACCCCACCACAACCCAGAGATAAGTGGACCTCAGGCCATCGCCATGGCAACTGGAGTCAAGAGCACCTCCAATGCAGAGGGCTCCTACCAAGACAACACTGGAGTTAAAAAGTATAGGGAAAAGGAAATAAAAGTAGAAATAAAAAATATATGTAAGGTAGAAATAAAAATGACTTTTTAAGAAATCATAATAGGAAAAGGCAAATAAGTAAATAGGATATCTGCAATAAATTACAATACAATGTGTTAAAAAACAGAGCTAAAAAGAAAGTCTAAACCAGGATTAAAACAGACATTAGTTAAAAAGTAGGTCTTGAGCCTGCTTTTAAAGACGTTAACAGTCCCTGCAGCTCTCAGGTTCTCTGGCAGGCCGGTCCATAAATGTGGGGCGTAGTATTGGAAGACAGCCTCACCGTGGGTTCTGGTATTAACAACAGGAATGATGACTCCTACCCTGGAGTCTTTCCCATGAATTGAACCAGGAACTTTCTTGCTGAGAGGCCACAGGAAGTGTCTCCACTAACCCACTGTGCTTAGTGAGGACACTTACAAGAATTTCTTATTTTTTATCAGTTCATTCATCCATCTGCCATTGTTCATTTAGATTATTATTTGAATGTGTATTAATTACAGGAGTTATTGCTAAAAGATTCAGGACATGAGTTACACCTTAGCGTTTCCATCAGACTTTACTGAGAAGGTGTCTTTAATCAAGTAATTAATGGGATGTGTCTAATAAGTCTGTAAAAGCACTTCTCACTCCAAGCCCTGAGTAAAGCCCCGCATGTTTTCAGATGTTTCCCTGCTCCAACACACTTGAGTGAATTAGCAGATCCTCATCAAGGCGTGCACATGTCTGTTAATGAGCCATTAGTTAGAACCAGGTGAGCTGGAGCGGGGAAACATCCAAAACACGTTGGTAAGTGCGTCTGGCCAGCCATCATAACTCTTTTCCTCTCCAATACAACAAATTAGTCTGGATCACTTGGATTCGATTTCCAGGGGTCGGTACCAACAAACACAAGAAACTGACTACGGAAAACAACCAATCAGAGAAGCAAAATATGCGACATAGATGGAGGCACAGCTGGATTAATATCAACAGGAGACATCCATACTGGCATGCAGGAGAGTAGGAATGCCAATGATTTATTGTCATCGCCTTTGATGTGAAAAAAAAAAGAGAGAGAGAAATTGGTTCAGGATTTTCTGTACTGGTAGAAGAAATGGGAATAAGTGACTCATTTCATGAGAGAAAATTTTCAAAAGTGAAATGGTTTGGCTGGGAAAGTTAGGTCATGATGACCACCATTGGGAAACACAGTATTTGATCATTTCAAACGTTGGTCACCTTTCAGTCAGAAGTGCGGGAGATTGAACCTTGCATGTGTTGAGTTATGATATTGAAGTCCTCACATAGTAGACTGAGCATTTTCTCACATACCAATTTAAAAAAAAAAAAAGTCACGTGATTAAGTACTGATGTTCAAACTATTGCAGTAGTCATGTAAAGCATGGCAGCAATAGAAGGACATGGGAAAACATCACTTGACCCCATATTTCAGGTCTTTTGTCTTCTATATTGGCCTCTAACTTAAAAGGTTTTAATTACACAACAGTAGCATCATAGCTGTTACCAACTCTACACAAAAGTTTATCTAAACTCAAATATTTCTCATGATGATACCATTTTGCCCGTTTGCAAAAAAAAAAAAAGATTATCTAGTAAACATCCATTAATGTGTCCAGTGATGGTGGGTAGTACCAGTTTAAATCGGTGGGAACATACAGAAACTCTGCTCAGGGGACGTTATCAGGACAACTTTATTATAATATTGCGTTTTCCCAAGTCTATCCTTGTTATAGTGTCACATAAACTAGAGACAAGAAACTAATTTTTACTTTAATTTAATCCCGCTTTGTTTCTTCTCTGTGCAAACGGCTCTGTTGCAGGCTCTTGACTAAACTCACAGCAACAGTCGGTAAATAAACATGTTTATCCCAGTTGGCTAGTATTCTGCACGCATTATTGAAAGAGCTCTTAATTATGAAGCCTCTGCTGGAAATGAGATGCACTCATGGAGGGGGGAGGAGGGGTCAGCACTCTTCTTCAGCCTTCACAGCAGCGATCTCAAGTGTATGGGTTTGCATGGCCTCTTATATATTTAATGATATCCCATAAGATGGAGAGCGTCTCTTTGTAAGACCTTTTCCTGTGTCTGGGTCGGTACTTTACACACTTGAAGCATGCGGGTCTCCTTAGACTGTTGGCTGACATCCCGCACTGAATCGGGTCGCACGAGGACCGTCTGCCAGACCTTTCTTGATATGGAGAATCCAAATTTACCCCGGGTTCATGTCACATGTCTCTCCGCCAATGATGTGATTGACATCTCCGATTTGTCAATTTGTCAGAGTGAGTATGTACGACTGTAAATCACACAGGGACGTAACCTCTGCCCGTGTGCAGACGGTGGAGAGCCATTGTTTAGTCCTGCTGCTAGGATACCGGAGAGTAACATTGTGGTGTAATCGTGGACATGAACACATCAGACATTCATCCAGGCTGTATGGGAAGGAAAAGCAAGGTTGCCGGTCGCTAAGGGGGAAAGGATTGATTCCTGTCTCGATGTAAATTTTGGCCGTCGCCTCTTCTGACCTTGTAGCGGCTCCCCGCGTGCAGCGGTCACTTCTTCCTCCAAGATCCGTTTCCAGTGCAAACAATAGTAGTTGTAGAGGGTCACTGAATGCTGGTCCCAATTGTTTCCTGTCTTTGTTGCCCTGCTTCCTCTCTGGAGTTATGAATGGACGGCGAAGGCCTAGAGTGCAACCTCAGTAGCCCAGACGCTTTATGACATCAAAAAACTTGTGGGTGACCTGTTGAGGTCATCGAGGCAGGAAGGAGCGCAAACTTAGCTGCAGGTCGTACTGTCCGTGGGGAATGGTGAAGTTTTTGTTGTTTTTTTTTTTTGTTTGTTTTTTTAAAATTTTTTTTAGACAAATTTATATTATTTGGAAATGAGAGTGACCTCTAATGTGACAAAATCTCTCATGATTTGTCTTCACTGACCCATGCTTGTGATTGACATTTTTAATTTTGTAAACTTCGACTACTGGTTACTTCACACTAGCATAAAGGTCATAAGTTATAGTCGGTCTCAATACCCCAACAGGGTTTATGGATTACTTGTCATTATGATTTAGCTACATTTGAAAGAGAGGCTGTCTGCGTCCTCAGTCACAACAGCTATGTCTGTGTCTGCCAGTCTCTCAATATGCTTAACCCTCCTGTTATGTTTCGGGTCAGATTGACCCGTTTCAACGTTTGAAGATCTAGGAAAAATAGTTCAAATTATTTTTTCAGTGTGAACCTTCTTCTGTGTGCCTTAATTAGCATAATCAACATATAATTTTGGACATCTTCTGGATAATTAAACATGCCCCAGATCACATTGACCCATTGCTGTTTCTGACAAATGAACATAACAGGAGAGTTAAATAATATATTAAAAGGGGTTAATGGCATCCTGAATGTTTTCTTTAACAGTATCAATGAATAAATGCAATAGTTTGAAACACAGGTGGTAGAAAACGTCTGGTGTTACAGATGTCTTTTTTCACAGCATAAACATCTGTTTTACTGAATGAAAATGAAACACCAGCTGGAATAAACTTTGCTCTTCTGCTAGATTCGCTTTCTGTCACCATTACCTAATGCCGCTTGATTTGCTTTTATTGCTCGCTTCAACTTCCTGTTCAGTGATTTCACATGTCCGAGGCCGAACGTCACCCACAACGCTGTATACTGCTCTTCCACATGTGGCTAAGGAGTTATTAGAAGGTATGGGATATAAATTTTGTGTGTCTGTTCTTCCGTCCAAAGGAACATACAGACCATCACATCTAAATTCCTTTCCCCTCTTTGTTTCCGCTCCTGGACTAATGCTCAAGTCATCTGAGAGCTATTTGTTTTGTTTTTTCCATTTTTGGTTCTTCTTTTTATTTATATATATATATAGATAGATAGAAAGAAAGAACACGCCCTTGGCCGGATATGCATCCTGCTAGTGAGGTTCCATTAATGAGGCGGGGAAAAAACAACCATCTTCTGTTTTGGGACATTTTAAACCCAGTTAGTAGAACTTTGGTATAAATTCTTCTTTTTGTTTTTTTTTTTTCCCAGACTGTTGCAAAACTTTAGTTTATAAATGAGCAGGAAGAAGAGGAGTCAGACAAGATCAGACAAATGTGTCCGTGTCGTGAAAATATGCTTCCCTCTTTCCTCAGCTTCGACAGTCTGCATTACTCAAGGTTCATTATGCAGAGTGCTTTCTACAAGCCTCAACCCCCCCACCCCATACCACCACCCCACACACCCAGAGACCTTGCTCTTTCTTTTTTTCTGATTTAACTGCTCTGGCACTCGTTCTTATGAAGCTGCACCCTGCAAACCCTCTCCGCTCGGCTACTGGAGCCATTCCCAAGGAATCCCAAACATTCCTGGCATTCGTTAAAGCTGGGCTGGCGGCGTTTCTTCACCGCTGTACACACTTACACTCTCCCGAGCTAATAATTCCCAAACAACTCGCTGTTTTTGAACTGATGGTTAAATCACATGTTTCGCGTGCACTTTTTATTCCTGGTATTAACAGTCTTTTGTTGTTTTCTTGCTGCTAAAGAAAACGAATGAAAATAATCGTTCAATGTAAAATAATAATACGTCCTTCTGTTTTTATCAGACGGGAGGACGGTATGTCATTTGCTGCCATGATGATTTTTTTTTTTTTTTTTTTTTTAATATTTGTTTCAGATTTGGCCAGTTAACAACTTTTTATTTGGTTGGTTGGGTTGTTTTTTTGTCTGTGCTTTAGTGCGCATGTTGGGGAAAAAAATCACTGTTGCATAATATCAAAACACCTCACTCCATAAAGTGGTACTGTTGCATCAGATCCAGGCTTGTTTTCTTTTCTTTCTTTTTTTTTTTTTTAAACCATCAATGCTGCAGTGAATAAACAACTGAAAAATGTCACAGGATTTTGCTCATTCAGAAAACGTGTCTTGTTAAGGACAGCTGTTTCAGGGACTTTAGTATGTTCATGCCTCTGCAGTTATGGTTGTGTTTTTGGTGAATCCTGTTGTGAAATTATTGCTTTAGTATAAAGAAGGATCACTTGGTACATCCACATCACTAGCTTTTCTTGTGTACTTAAACAACAAGTGTTTATTTCTGGAGAAGTTAAAGTAGTTATCCTCAAGATGCCTGTTTTCTTTTTTTTGTGCATTTTTTTTTTCTAAACAGATGAGAATTATTTGTTTCAGCAGATTATTAATATAGTTCGGGTTTTACTTTGCATGTTGCTTTGTGCAATACTGTTTTTCATTTTCCTTTCAAAGCCAACTCAAACAAATTCAAATATTTAACAAAAAAAAAATCAATTTTGTTATAAAAGTAAACAGACCTTTGATTGTCTCTCCCGGGTTGTGATTATCCTCTTCCTGCACATGTTTTTCCCCTCTATTTCTGCTGTGTCCCCCTTGGTGAGTAAATTAAGTGCTATGGCTTAATTTTAAAAAAGACAAACATGACGTTGGATTAATGGCATTAATGCTTTTGATAATGTAACGGGTAGTCAAAGTCAGCCGTTGAGGTGGTGGTTATTTTGGCCTTGCGCTGAGCTCTGGAAGGAAATGAAGATTCAAGGCTCTGCTGTGCGTCATTTGCCTGTCAAACTCGCGGCGTAATTGCCCATCAAGAGAGCACAACCTTTATCATTTCTATTCCAGTCACGGACAAACTGGATATCCTGCCTTCGGACGACAGTGGTGGCAAGTTGACATTAAAAACAAAAAGTGCTTTTCCATGTTGTTGATGTGTTTTCGTTCTATTAACGGGAGCCAGAGCTGGTTAATGAAATTGTTTACGGTTCCTGTTGCTCCCGACTCATCTCAACCGAGCCCTGCTGCTGTTGACTCAGAGCAGCTGAAAAAAACAAGACTAATGCACCCGGTGATCAGCCACCGCTTTTTAGAGAGTCATGTTTTTTTTAAATCTTGTTTTTGCCCAACTTTGGTCCTTTTTTTTTTTTTTTTTTTTTTCTAATTTTCATCTGCGTGATTGAGGTTTCTTGAGGGCAAAGATAAACCTATAGATGGAGAATAATGCAGTCATCAAAAAGAAACAAATGAAGGCCCAAATTTCACGCACTTGATCGATTGATTATAGGTCCCTCTAAATATTAATACATATCCGTATGGGTCTCATTTATGTTACATGAATGGAGATAACTACTGTTTGGACATAGACATGGGGACTATTATCACATCTGTTCGTCACTGCCAGAGAGGAAGCCAAGCAGCTCGGCATTAATGACAGCCGTGTGTCGACGCTGGGCCAGGGCGGGCGCAGCAGCCGTCCCTGCTGGGAGCGGAGGTGAAATTTGATGTCCTGAGGCCTCGGCTTGGGTGGTGTTTTTTAGACCGAGTGTGTGGCTCATAGTTGCGTCACTGGGCTTGAGGAGCTTTTGAGCGCTCCCAGTCTGCCATCACAAATGGAAGTAACGTACATTTCTATCACGGTTCTTGAAATCACCTCGAAATCCAAACCGTTCAGTCAATAATCTCGTTTTAAAAGAGGGCGTCTGCAAACGGAGACAGCTGTTGATACTTGAGACTTTTAACTGACTTAACTCTGCAATATTTCTGTAATTTAACAGCACGGAGGAACGGGTATATTTGAGAAACCGTTGCTTTTAATGTTTTCATGAAAAGTCGTCGTTGCTGTGCCCGGAGCACAGGGTTGGGATCAGGGCTCTGCACAGTTTAAACTTCCACTAACAAAATAAGAAATAAATAAGGATGTCATCAGAAAGACGTGTTGTCCAGCAGAGGGATCGCCGCTCTGCGTTGTGGAGTTCATCATCATACAAATCCAAAGTTCCCTTGTTGAAGGAAAAGCAAGTTTTATGATTGTATCCGAGTTATTCGGAGCGTACACTAGACGGGATTTTTAACGTGTCACACATCTCACATCAAGGTTAAGTTCAAGATTCAGTCTGCTGGCAGCATTCCTGTTTACACCACAGTAATCTGATTACTTTGTGAATCAAAGAACTAAAATGACACAGTTATTAATATCGAGCTTGTTTGATTTTGTTGTAAAGCAAAGATGCAGAGAAGACTTTTTGGCACTTTACACCTAGCTATTGCAATCCCGGCGTCTTTCTCCAGCTCCAGCAGGACACTGGGAGTTTCTTCCCACTGTGGAGACCTTGAAGTCATCTGTGAAGTCATTAAGTGTGAGGATGTCTGCATGTAGATGCAGAAGGGTGATGTTGTAGAAGGATGTGATCAGTATTTTTGCCTGAAGGATTTGATTACTTGGCGGTCAGTTTATGCTCTTTATTTTTGTTTTTTTGCATCTTATTGATAAAAAAAAGAAAGATTTCTTAAAAACATGGACTTTTGCTTCAATAGTTTATCACTCACGTACTTTTGTCTTTGCCTTTTTACATTTCCCTTGACAACTGTTAGTGACGAGTACTGGACATCTTCTCATTTAAAGCCCAACAGATCAGAACATTATTTACTCTCCGGTCAGTTTGATCAATTTCTATTTATGGTTTTGTTGCCGTTTGCGCCTCAAAAGATGCTTCTGTGTCACTGTTTGTTTTTTAAATTGTCAAAAGTGCAAAAACAAGGTCAAGTTTTTTATTTTGTGAAAGCAGGCTATTTGTGCTTCTTTAGATCCCTTTCTTCTGGGCCTTGAGCTAAAACTTTCTTTCATACGAACCTAAATACTACCCTTGTAATGGCTGTGGAATTTTAATTACCGAGCAGCACACCACCACGTCCCTGTTTGGCATGTTCTTTGGTCCAGTGTGATCTCAGCGAGAAAAAAAAAAGCCCTGAGTGTGCTGTTGCTCCGTCACTGCCCTAAAAGCAGGAAAAGCCCACCACAAAATGATTTTATGGAGGATTGTGGTTGATGAAATGTTCAGAGACTCTTAATTTTAGGCAGAGATCCGAGAGTTTTAGTGTACTCTGAAGGTGGGTGCCATCTTCCACGCTTGAGTTACTGGAATAACACAAAGAAAATGAGCTTTTTTTTGTGCAGTTTGGGTGCAGGGCGGTGGGCTGTTATGAACTGTGTGTCTTTGCAAGCTGTTCTTTGTGCCTGTGAGGGGTTTTTTTTCCTATTGCACCCCACGTTGTTGAGGTTTGTGTTGGCTGCCACTTAATGCTCATATTTTTCTTCACCTCCCACTTCCAAGTTGGCACCATCCTGGCAGGTTGCGGTTATTTCAGTCGAACCGAGGCCCGGAGCTGCATTGATTTGTTGTTATTGTCCAGTTTTTTGGGCCTCGGGGATCGAGGATCTCATCGTGCGGTGCAGCCCCCCAACCCCCACCCCGATCCATGTGAAACCTCAGCTAATGAGATAAAGAGCCAGACATTTCTGCTGCATTGTTCCTCAGCCTTCATGTGATGCTGCTGTACTTTGCACAAACCGCATGACAAGAGATCAGTCAGGAGCTGAGTGGTGTCAGTGGAACTGAGCTAATGGGACAGGACCCTTGGAGACTCTTGGAAAAAGAGAGAGAGAGAGAAAAAAAAAGGTGGAGTTTGTCAAAACCCGACATGTCCAGCTGCGCAGCGTTCGCCTTTCAGAAACCTCATTGATTTGTCGTTGTGAAACAATTGGACAGATGGAAGATAAAGACGCTGACGAGACTCAACCCGAGCGGACCGACAAAAACTCAAACCTCAAACTTAATATTAATGATGTTTTTTTTTTTTAAGTAGGCCTGCATTTAGAGATTTGCATGTTTTAAGTGAAGAATGACGAGCTCCCTGAAATGGCCTCCTCGGTGTTCCCTCTCTTTCTGGGACATAAAAGACAGCTTGGTTTTGGCCCGCTTTCCTGGGTTTTCAGGGTCTCGACCTTGAAAGTATTTTTGACAAGCACACAAGAAACAAGTCCATCTCCATCAGTGTGGTCACATTTGTTTGTGTAGATGAACTCTTTTATGTTGTCAGACCAAAAACGTATTCAGGAGCTGACGGCAGCATTGATGTCAAATCGGCCAAGTCAACTGCTGGCAAACCCAACTGTGCAAATGTGTTGGACAGGAAGTAGTTTGTTTTGGTGCTTTTATGAAAAGTGGCAGTTTGTTAAATCGCCACCCTGAAAAAAACTATTAAAACGTCTGTCAAAGTCCTGTAGACTAATAACCAAACAATTTTGGTCCTAATTTAAGCTTAATGAAGCCGCGTATATGGCTGCAACTAACAACTGTTTTTATTTAACATCCAATAAATGAAAAATGTCATCAAAAATGTCCAAGGCATAGTCTGATAGTTTCTTTTTTAGCTCTTAAAAACCTTAAGATTTGACAATAATTAAGAATATTATCATGAAAAAAACAGCAAAGCATTACAGTTTATTAGCTGAAAATGTTTAACGTGCTTTTATAAATTAATTGAATTCTTTATTTTATAAATGAATGAATCATGGATGTTTTGCTATTAATGTTCTGTTCATTTAATTAATAACAACATTTTTTTCAGTTATGATGGACAAAATTTTTATATATCTGAAAAGGACTCATCATGTTTTCACACATAATTCATAAGAGACTTTGTACACAGTCATCTTAATAAAAATACAAACCTGCAGCATTTCTTTAACTTGGTCATCTAGAGTAAATACATTTAAAAGGAAAAAGCTTGAACATTAATCACATTCCATATTGATTAGGTGAACTAGAATTTGCATGTTATTCAGTAATATTTCCAGTTTGTGAGCACACCCGATGAGTTGTAACAGCGACTTGATTGATGTCCCGAGGCTCTGAGCTGCACAGTACACAACGCTAACACGCCGTGATCGTCTCAACGTGAGCGTGACCCCATTATTGCAGGACGCGCCACGCTTCTCTCTCAACAAGGGTTTTCTTCTGTTCAACACAAGAGCGTGGGGCAAGTGGAAACCTAAAACTAGTGGAGGACAGCAGCTTGTGCTCCTGATTAGTGAAGGCAGCGGGATCGCCTGCGTGCTTCTGTGCGACTCTCGTGGTGGGCTGCTTTGCTGCGGGCTCTGCGAAGTACGAGAGCGGCACACGAGGGGTTAAACTCGGTGCCTGTCTTCCTCGGAGATGGGAGAGGCCAGTTTGAATGGCTAGCTCCAACAGCCAGCCAACACATTGGCTCAGGCTGAGGGTGGATCTGCTGCGGGGCCTGTGCTGCGGCGTGGAGCCCTGCTGGAGGATCAGGACTCAGTGAGAGCAGCACGTCATGTGCTCTTGCACATATATTGACTGTTTGCGTCAGAGCAGGAATTTTAAGGAGAAGCTGAAGGGCAGATTTTCAGTTTAACTTCAGAGGTCGAATTGAAACACAATCAAGAGGCAGTTTGTTTCTTGGGGAGAATCGGTCCCTTTTTGCAGATCCTTTTGTAGATAGATTACTGAAGCACATGAAAGATGGTTATATCATTTGTTTTTGCAGCACTGTGCCCCTTTAGCTTCCCTCTCACACTGCCCTTCTCATATTGCTCCTGCCCTCCACAAACACACACTCCTCTTGCACTTTATGCTTACCTCTGTTAATGTAAAAGGACAGCAGGTTCATGTGTGTGTGTGTGTGTTTTTTTTTCTTTTCTTTTTTTTAAATGGCTGACTTCTTGACACTAATAAAGCCTAGATCCTGCACCGCGTGGTCAACACAGGAGATCATTTCATGAAATATTCTGTCCTTATCATGCATAATTTGAAGTTTGGGTGGCTGAACGTCCTTATCGCCTGGCCTGTTATCTCCCCACAACCACATAGATCCATTCTGCTCCCTGCAGCTGAATGGATTTAATCTGAGTGTATTTACCCCTGTGAAGCCTCCGTCCATCCACTCGCCCTCACACCTACCTTCAAAGACGTAAAAACAAAATACAAAAACAAGAGAGAGACGGACTCCACTCATACACC